>CAEGAE010081295.1:0-24545 GCA_903067095.1 Girardinus metallicus | reverse complement strand
TATATATATATATATAAATAAAACATTTTATATATTTGTTGAAACTGTGTGTATATTGTGGCAGCATATGAGACAGATAATCTGTGATAATCGTCTCCCAGTGCTAACTAGAAACAACCAATCAGAGCCAGGAGGCGGGTCTTAGAGCTGTCGGTCATAGCTATCTATGATTGACAACTATTTAGCATGGCCACCACTGATGATGGATAGGCGGTTTTCCTGTAACAGTGAGTTATTTCTCCACCGTTAGCACATTGAAATACACGTTCATGAGGTTGACTGACAGCACTAAGACCCTCCTCCCTGCCCTGATTGGTTATTTTTGGTCAGGAGCGGTGCGTTTCTTCAGGTGGCAACAGCAGCGCGTGGAGGAGGTGGAGGAGATCCGTCTTTTCACAGAGTATCTATCTCATAAAATGGTCACAACATGGTGACAGCTTCAACAAATATGTAAAAAACATATATTTTTATAAAAGTTACACACTGCTGCTTTACGTCCATGCTGATTGAAATACATGTAATGGAAAGCTATTCTGTCCATCTCTTCAGATGCCACGGGCCCAACGTTTCCCAGACAGCTTTCACCAGGCGCTGCAGTCCCTGGTATTGTCCATTATGCCCCACATCACCATCCGCCACATGGAAATCCCAGAGGAAGCCAGAAGCATCAACTTGAGCCTGGCCAGTTTGATCAAGGTCTGAATGCCACATGCAAAACATGACAGCAATCGTTTCCTTTTTTTTTTTTTTTTCTTTTTTAATCAATAGCTATTTACCATTTCCTTTTCCTCTTATACGTACGCAGTGGTTTATGAATCACAGGTTGACCAACTCATTTGTATCATGAAATTTGACATGAGACACAGCTCATTATTTTCACGCTTGCTGGTCTGTAATGGTTGGGTTTCCGTAAAGATTCCAGGAATGTGGTATTAACCTCAGCCATGTGCGTTTCCCTCTCAGAGGTGCATGACGTTCATGAACAGAGGCTTCGCGTTCGGCCTGGTCAACCACTACATGTGCCACTTCAGCCTTAAGGATCCAAAGGTACGTTTCTGTTTGGCATCCGCTCAACGTTCGCTCCGAATGACATTCAGCCTCTGCGTGAGACGGCATCTGTTTTTATTTGACAGAGATCCAAATTAGATCAAAGCATGTGCTCCTCGTCCTCTGATGTGGCCTTTTTGAAACCTCAGCACACTCAGTACACAGACGACTGCATCGTTTTGACTCGCTCTTCTCCATAAACGCGCAGCCCACACAACGGGCTGTTTATTTAGCCTCCCAGCCCGCTTCGAGTTTTGTTTTCTCACATTTGTTGCGTGAGCCTCAAATTTGATTAACAAACTAAAAGAAACACAGACCTCCCCGTCATATTTGAACAATTGTATTTGCACAAGACGGGCGATGAGAGAGATTTGAATATGTGCGACACCAAGCTCATGCGTTGCCCATGCCTGTCTCTCAGGTGCTGACAGAAATGAAGTTTGAGTTCCTAATGGCGTTGTGTAACCACGAGCACTTCATCCCTCTGAACTTGCCCATGGCGTTTGGACGCACCAAGCTGCAGAGAGTTCAAGGTGAGCACACAGGAGCTTCCACAATGCTGAGTTTTTGTTCTAACCTGCATCCATCACACTGATGCCCTCTTTGAACCTGCCTGGTAAATGACACATCACACCTACCTGTCATGATTCAGCCCCAGATTAGCAAATGCAACAGAAATTTATTTGCCTCGCCATGACTACAACGCAAACTGTGTTGGCGGAAACATTGCATGGATTGTTTAGCTTACCCCGAAAATTCTTTACTTTCACCTCACCCCACCCTCTCTGTTTTTTTTTATGTGTGTGTGTGTGTGTGTGTTTTGCTTGTGGTCAGATTTAATACCGTACGCGACGGAGCTTTTTGGCCCTGTAGGTAGGTGACGCTCCCCTCTCCGTAACCGTAACACCCCCCACGTTTGCCGCCGTGTGCAAACACTTTGCTCGCCGCTCCTGTTCTGACTGGCATTATTAACTCACCCGGCTGCCATCAGTGCCCCCCCTTGATTCTTAACGCGCTCATCTTTTCCACTCATCCTAAACATTCCTCATGCTAGGTCTTCTTCTGGGTTTGTTTTGCAGTGGAGAAGCACTCTGCTGTTCAGGGAATCAACCAAGCCTCTTTTCTTTATCCATAATTGACTTTCAACTTGTAAACAGAGGCTTAAAAACATCTCTTATGGAGCTGCGGTTATCTCTCTCCCTGTCTGAGCCTCTTTCCTCTGCATATCGTTCTCTCTCTGCCTCCAGCATTAGCCAAGATAATAGTTGCTTGGTTTTCAGGCTTTGGCTCCTCTTGAATTAACATAACAGATAACCTCTCCATTCTAGCAGACTCTTTGTTCTTTTCTGATTACATGAAATTAAAAAGTTCCTGCATCAGAACTTCCTAATACTCTCCATTATGGGCAGAATTATTTGGGGTCTTCTCATTTTCATTTTAGTGGAAGCAATGTCTCATTTGATGTGTTTCGTGATTTTGTTGCACATTGGTTTGCGGTGTTGCACTTTGAATGACATATTTTGCATTTGTGTTACCTTGCAACTAGTTCTGGTTAATTTCAGTGGAGTACCATGCATTGATCCAGTTTACGTCATTTCTGTTATTTATTTAATTTATTTATTTATTCTTAAGTACTTAAATAGAAAAATACTAATCAGGATACAAGAAACATTCAGTTCTTATCAGGTATTAAACTGATATAAGTACAACCTCAAAAGCACATGACTTATCACATTGTTATTAACCGAAGCGCTCTCAAACTGCAGACGCAGATTATAGAAAGCAATATTTAGTAGGTTGTAGAATCATCTTTAACACCGGACTTCTTTATCATCTTATTAGACATATTACTGTGTAGGAGTTATGACTTACTTCTGTTTATACCATTTATTGCTGTAGTCCTGTGAACTTTGCAAGTATTTGCTTCAGTTCAGTTCTCTAAAGCTTGAGCTTCAGCTTTAGGTCAAAGTCTGGATCTTTTTCTGGGTCATCACATATGTTTGGGCCCCATAAGGTGTTCAGATCCTATTGTGATCCTACCAAGCTAATTTAACTCAGCACTGTTTAATGAGAGAGACATCAAAAAGTTGCAAGAGACCAAACTCCTTGGGGTGGAGTTTTCAGACCCCTGCTCCAGGACTTTGTTCATTTTTTTGATTTTTGCTCAGATGTTTTTGGAGAGAAAGGGCTTTTTGTCTCGGCACCTTCAAGTTCTTAGATTGTATTGTCATGAATTTCAGCCTTTAACATGTTGACTGCTTGCATGGAAGTCTATAAAAAAGACAGTTGAAAAATGGCCTAGCCAAAGTACAGACTTCTAACCGGACATATTTCACAACAAAAACAAGTTATTTTCCGGACCATTTTAACCCAAGATTTAAATGTAGTCTGCATGCTTCAGACTGCGACGTGGAGCGAGAGCAGAGTTTGTGAGCAGGTGTGAAGAGCACTTTATTATCCCTCACCAGTTCCACCACAGTGGCTTCATTTGTGATATGGTAAGCTTGGAAAAACGTCTCGTAAAAGGCAGGCATAGGCTAAAGAGGAACACTGCTATTTTAAATTAAGATTTTGCTGCCCAGTAGATATAACAAATGACGTTAGCAAGTGGGAGACTTCACATTTCTAAACAGTTTTTAAAACAAGTCGGTTCAAAATCTTTCAGTTCTTGAATACCAATTCATACATAGTTAAAAAGATGAATGAAATGCATGTGGTGATTTTTTTTAATATGGCTTAAATACAGCTTAGGTTTTGTAACCAGCAGTGTAAGAAAGGTATTTCTGGTGGTGCAGGGGAAAAGCTTGACCCACGTATTGAGGCCTTAATCCTTGTGGCAGTGGTCGCAGGTTCAATTCCCGGCCTGGTGACATTTGCTGCATGTCTTCCCCCTCTCTCCTTACCCTGCTTCCTGTTGAACTACTTTCAGATAAAATTTTTAAATGATAAAAACATAGGCTATTGAGGGTTTTTTTTATCATCTGTTTTAAGCACAGCTTAGGCTTTATGTTGCAACATTTTAAGAAAGGTATTTCTCTTTTTCACAAGACATTTAGGAACCGTAAACCAAAATCTCTCCAATCTTGGATTCATATGTATGTATAAAGTTGACAAAGATAAATGTTGGCCTTGTTCTTTACAAAATCCCTTAGCCTTTCTAAAGTAGCCTAATGCTGTAATATTCTATAGATCCCATTCTCTAGAAAACACTTAAGCTAGTTTGTGATCTGAATTTTAACAGACTGTAGACCAAGATAGCTTCAGATAACTCAGCTTTAGCTTATGAAAATAAACCAGACCGATTTTTTATATCCGTTTTAAACACAGCTTAGAGTTTAAGTTACCTTGTAACTTTTTCGTATTTCTAAAACTAAACAGTGAATGCTACATTAAGCTAGCTGATGGGTGAGTTCAAGCTTAAATAATCTGCGCAAGTTAGTTTGGAATCTCTGCCTTAGTGTTTTTTTTTTTTTTTTACTTGTAACAATAGGTTAACATGACCTTATCCGACTCTTATATTTTCTTTTTTACATACGTAAGTTATGTAAAAAAGGTGCATAACCATTTCAAGTTTGCATAGCTCTCAAAGCACATGAACGGAAACAAATAGTCTTCTATTAAACGTATATTTGGCATATGCCAAAGAATAACTTCACTATTCAATATTGTGAGAACTTGGCGGAAATGTTATGCCCACTGATACCACACACGTATTACAACATTCCTGTCCCTGACATCAAAGTTTATGTAACTCCAACTTTGAAGTATTCTGTTTATGAAAGTGTCAAATCACTGAACTTCTGTCTTCAGTTATCAGAAGGATTTAATTTAACACACAATCCTGTCAGATTCTGGTTTATTTTTGGTAAAGAAATAATTACACAATGTAATATGTAGCTATGTGTTGTAAGATTGTACTTATGTCATAAATAATGCCTCATGAAAAGGAGATGATATTTCATCATGATTGGATATTAAAAGAGCATTAGGAATTTAAGAAGAAATTTTCTCAATGACTTTTGGAATTATGAATTATCTCAGTGAAATATAAAGTTGCCTGTTACCCAAGCATTTTATAATTATATAAAAAATAAGGTCCGACTTGCATAACTGACGATTACTATTTTCTTCCTTTCATGCTTGTTGAAGTGTTGCTCGCTCCATCTGGTACTAAAGAGCTAACACTTCCTGTTTGGCCCAAACACAGAGCAGAGTCTGGAGTTCAGCCTGACAGAGGAGTACTGCAGGAATCACTTCCTGGTGGGTCTGCTGATGAGAGAAGTGGCCGAGGCCCTGCAGCAGGGCCCTGAGGTCAGACAGCTGGCCGTGAGCATTCTTAAGAACCTCCTGATTAAACATGCCATGGACGACCGCTACAATGCCTTTAAGGTGAGAAGGGGGAGGTGAAGCGAACGTCCGTTCATCCATCCATGTCCTGTTTCTGATTAAACCCGTTTTCCACTCACTGGGGGCCAAAGTGACCCCATTCACCTTTTTAGAACAGCCAGGTAATATAACATGCACGTTTTAGAACAGAGTTTAAGATTAAACCACAACATTAACTAGGTTTAACTTCAGTTGTTAACATTAATGTAACAGTTTTCTAGTTAATAAGAAAAGTTCTTGCTTTCCTCCTTATTATATCATGTTTTTCTCTTATTTGTCCATGTATTTATTATCAAATGGTGCCTTCCATATTTGCATTTAAGAAGTTAATGTTTAATGCGACACAAATCTCCAACTGTACATAAGATTTACCAGTTTCTGCTGCTCTCCCAAAGCGATAGCGCTGTCTGTTATGCAAACGAGCCACTGTTTAATGGAAATCCACCACTGATAGCAGCAGGTGCCAGTAAGGGTGATAACCTTGTCTGCACTCCTAGTGAAGGAGTGTCATTTTTGTTATTTATTGTGGCCTTACTTTGCATATCTTCAACAATACAGCCTGTTATTTATTTATTTTTTTTTACTGTCTTCTTGTTTTCTGCAACTGTTTCTGAACACAAAACTGAAACATTGCCAATGTTGTTTTCCTTTCTAAGGACAAACTGTGTGGCTCTCATAGCAAATTAAAAGAAATTATCCCACTGCTTTTTGTTTTTGTTGTCACAATGAAAAGGGGTCAGTATGTATTTTTGGGGGGCTCTTTAAAATGTGTTTATTTTTTTGGCTTACATAATTTGCTACATATTTTTACTATACATTTTCTATAAGGTTTCAGACTTCATAACAAAAAAATTGAAGCGAATATATATGTAAAGCCTTAGTTCTCAATTAATTGGCCAAGATTTAGTTAATTTTGGGGAATCAGCCGATGTTCTCTGCCTCCGCAAAGATCCCAAAATCAGCCAGCGTCTCCTTTCTTGTTGTCTTTATAATGTTTTGAGAAGTTGATAACTGAAACTTTTTGGATGATTTTAATCATCATTTCTTTATATGTAAGAAATGTGTTAAATGCCTGTTTAGCCATGTATTCGGTTTTCCTTTTTAAGACCGAAGTGAAGTGCTGATCTGCTGTTTTTGAACGTCTCAGAACCAGCAGGCCAGGATCTGCACGCTGTACCTGCCGCTTTACGAGCTGCTCTACCAGAACCTGAAGCAGCTGTCGGCCCAGCCGCAGATGTCAAGTCTTGGACTTGGTCTGAATGTGAGTTCCTTTGCCTTGTTACACTCTTACATGTTGTTCTGTTATTATTGATGAAACTTACCCTGAAATACAATCACAGTACAGTACCACGGTTTCCATTATTTTAAGTTTTATGCTACATTTCTTATTATTATTTTTAAGTCCAAACCAAATTTCTTCAAAGCAAGAGAAACCATGATGCCACAGATTTACGATGCACAGTCATGGCAAACTAAGTTCCTCCTCTTCCTTGGCTGAGGTTTTTATGTTGGCATTATGACATTATGGCAGCATCAGATGAGTTACATTAGACGTCTGCTGTTGAAAAGACAAAAGCTGAGGCTAAATACAGATGCACTGTGGGAACCAAATGACCGCTGAATGTGATGAAAGTGTGATGACATCTTGTAACAAACCAACTTTTGCAGCAACAGCTTGCCATAACCATGTTCCGTATCGCCTTATCAGCAGCACCTGCAGCAACTTGAAGATCTGTGGGCTCCTTCCTGTTCAGTGTTGCCTCGTTGAATTGAGGTTTACTGACATTCAGTTGTGAAAGGTTGTGAAACAGAATGTTGATGGTTTGAGATCTGATCTGGTCTCTGACTAAGTCATTGCGACATCTTGGCTTTGTTCTCTTTTCTCGACATTCTGTGTTTATGCAAATCTGAGAACAGTTACTCAGCATTCTCTACATATCACCGTATACATAAGTATTATTTATTTTGTATTAATAAGCATGGTTATTTTATTAGAGATTTTACATAAAGGTTTGTTTACAGTACAGAGGTTTGTCCCTCTAAGATAAGCCATCCCCCCCATCTATATTCCTCTGGAGCCGGGTCTGCTGTTGTGCGTTTGAGTCTCACTGACATCAACTCATTGAATCAATAATCCACAATTTGATTGAGTCCCTCATTTTCATGTAAATGGGACAGTGCATATAGATAAATGTTCAATGTTGTCATAAATATACTGGATGTAGCAAAATGCTAATTTCCATCTTTGGTTCCATAAAATGAACAAAACAAGATACAAAACCAATTAATATATTATATTCAGTGATAGGATCTGAAAATATGTTAACCAATACAGAGATATTAACCATGCCTCCGTCTATGCAGGCTGTCCTTCCTTCTTGCGCGGTGTTCAATGCATTAACTATAGCCTAGCTTTAGCCTGGCAGGGGCTAAGAAAAGCCTGGCAGCCCACCAGGCTGACAACACTGGGTTACAAATAAATATTTCCTGGAAGTTGTCTATGTTTTTTCAACTGAATTAGGACTGTTTTGCACCACTGAATCCTAAAATGACATCCATTTTCCTCAGTCAGGCCAGTTTTTTATTCTAATTTGATGTAGCGAAATCTGATCTTCTGACTAAATTGATGACATTTTTGTGACACTATCAGTTCATTTCTGTTAATATTTCTCTACCAAAAAAGGTTTTAGGAGAAACATTACGAGAAACATTAGTTGAACGTTATGTCTACATTGTGTAAAATTCTCCGTCTCCTTCCTGATGGAATCTCTCCTCCTGCTCATCACTCATTGATCAGATTCTCCAGATGTGAGAACAAGTCCTGCATTTTGATGCTCATGTTGCTCCATAGTTCAGAACGTTGACGAGCAAAACCAACGTGATTTTAGGATTCAGCACATCAAACAGTTGAAAAAAACCCAGACAGTTTTTTTTTTTTTTTTTTTTTTTATTTGGCTTTTGACCAGCGTAACACAGAAGGAAACCCTATAATTGATAATGGGGGTTGAACCATTTGAATAGCAGCTATATGTGAGGACTAAGGTACATGTGTTGTTTCAGACATCCAAAGTATTAGAACAAAATGTTCCTTCAGTCTAATACAAACTTTGTTCAATCTTCGTTGCGCTAAAGTCCGGTTGAGTGGAGTAGAACCTGAAGTCAGCTCTCCGAATCTCCGTGTGAATCTGTCTCTGCCGCCCGCAGGGCTCCAGAGACGATCTGATACCAAGCAGCTCCACGGACAGCCGGAGGATCAGCACGGCCATGGAGAAAGACCACGGTGAGTGGAGAGCCACAACCTGACCGGCCGACCTCTTCCTGTTTACACATCTCCCTGTGTCACCACCACAAGGGGCTACCGCAGCTCCGCAGCTACATTTACGCAACACACAACTTAATGCATTAGCAGCACTCAGTGTGAAAGGCACAGCTGAGCACCAGACAAGTGCGAGCGCACTACATTACTGCTCATTTCTTCTTGGCATTAGTTGCTCCGCATATAGAACTTTCCCAGGCCGGACTCCTCTATCACATTAAAGACTTCTTGATTCGTACATCACTCACTGGTGACATGAGATGAAAGTAGCAGCATAGAAAGGGCGCGGATCCCACATCAATATCAAAAGGAAGTACGACAATGTTCAAATACAGCGGACATCGGCGTGTTTTGATCAGTTTTGTAGACGGCGGTGATAACGGTTCATTAGGCAAGATGCTGATTGGCTTGCTGATTGGGTAAAGAGCACAGGCGCCCTCTCTGCGTTTAGCGCTAATTGCGATTTCCTAGCTGCCATTTATTCAGCGTCTGAAAGGTGTTGCAACGATTACAGCTTCCTTCTCGGTCATAATGACGCCTCAATCAGAATGTCGTTTCCTTAAAATAAAAAAATAAAAAACCCTTCATCTTTTAATGTTTAATGGGCCATGGCGCCTGTTTAGTTGCAAACGACAAAGAAAATCAAAGCATCATCATCTTCAACTTTAAATCTTTCATGTGCTTCTCAAAGCCGGTTTCACTACCTTCTGTTTACTGTCATCCATCTTTACATAGTTGGAGTCACACGGCGCTTTGTGTAAAGTTTAAACTGCTGCGTCGGAGAGCTCTGCTGTGTCTGCAGAGAGCCGTGAGCTGATGGTTCTGAGGAGAATCAGTGACCTTCTGAAGGGTGGTGTGCTGCAGACTGACATTATGCTGTGTGCTGCTCCGGCTGCAGGTCTCGCGCTGCTGAACGGCCAAGCTGTGAGGAGAGAGGACTCCAGAGGCTCTCTGTTTATGGACTCAGGAACAGCAGACAGCATGGAGGTGAGAAGGTTTCACATTACTCCACTAATGCAAACAACAGAGTGGGATGAGAAATGAAAGTCCTATTCATGGAATCCCTCACAGAGCGGTTAGTACTAACAGGACCACACTCAATCTACTAGAACACATTTTACGAGATGAGAGAACAGACAGACTTCCAGATGTGGACAATCCCCCTCCATCACATGCAATGTCATGTTTTTTTTTGTTTTTTTTGTTTAATCTAAATATATACTTGGTTTATTTTGCACCAAAAATAAAGAGATTTCATTACTTTTTTTAATTTAACATCCATTTCACCAGGAACTCCACATACAATGTACCGTAAACCAAACAGTTTCCCTCCTCAAGCAACCCTTTGAATTTTATATTCAATATTACATTTTTTATATTATTGACTCAGAAAGCAAAAATGTTGTGGTTTTTGTAAAAACAATTTTTTTCTTAGTGTTTTATCCCCCTCACACCGTGGAGTTTGTATACAGTAAAACTATTATTGCAACATCTTGTATTATTTAAAGCTTTATAGCTGTCATGTGGTTAACATGACAGCTTCGGAGTCATATTCATTACATTTTTAACAGGGCTTCAGTTTAAATGCAGTGAAGAAAAGGCGCCGCCACATTCCAAGTTACTACGGTTACCAAGCAAAACCAAAATTCCTGGAAAACAGGTTCGAACAAGAGTCTGTGCTCAGAGTCTTTACACTTTTCTTCTGCATTTGCTGCCTACACAAAAAAAATTATGCTGCTTAACAGCCAAGGTTTAAATAAAAGCTGTGCTGAGTCCTGTCTGTTTGCGGTTCAGTATCTGTATTCACATATTCTCCAATTATTATTTTTTTACACTTATTTACATTTATTTATTTCAGTTATTTTTAACATTTCCATACACAAGTCAAAAAATGAAAAACACAAAACTGAAAAAAAAAAGAAATACAGAATTTTTTATGGAGCATGTGAAAGAAAACACAAATTGGGAAGCTGAAATACTGAGACGCAATGCTAGTTGACACACTGTTGGCTGGGATATGTAAAACAGCAGAACATATTAGTTGAGCTGTTTGGGAGCCATGTTAAATCTAATTCTGAATTAAATTAATAAATGTATTTTTATTTATTTAGTTTAGCATTATTGCATTTTTTTATTTTAACGTATCTTGCCTGGCATATGGCACTCTGAGTTTTTATCTGTGGGGAGGAAGTAGGTTACTTCACAAAAATGAGGTTGTAACATATTGAAGACAAATGCTCCAACATGATGGTGGAGTTTTGTGCTCTACTTTCTCACCCCAAGAGTTCAGAAAATAACTATTGGATTATATCTGGATTTCTAAATCCCACTAAAAAAGTTGAAGAAATGTTTTCATTTCACCACCATGCCTGTGTTTCGGACTGGCTGTTAAGGAGTCCGGATGTGTTTGCACATGGGATTCAGTTTTTTTACAAACAATTCTGATTTGTCTTGATCTGCTTCTCAGTTTTGCAACGTACATCCCAGATTCTGCAAGAGCCAGCAGAGCCGGAGCTACATTTGTGGAAACAGGCTTTTCATCTGGAATAGTTTTTTTTTTTTCAAAATTACAGTTCCCAAAATCTTTATGGTTACTTTTAAGTTAGCAATAACATGGTGATTATTATTAACCACTGGGCAGGTCAGTAAGCTCTCTATCACAGCAGAGCAAAAGGGAACATTGGCTGATTTCCAGACCTACGTGTAGGTAGATTAGATCGATTTTACGTGGAAGTACTGGCCGTTCGCAGATCTCCCAAAGTTAAGAAAATTGGGTTAGATCACTTGGCAAGCCAATTTATCGTTGCACCTTTAATGATAAGGTCAAACTGTGGTGAAGATTTTTAAAATACTAAAAATGGTCCAACTTATGGTTTGAAGTTAGATCTCCTTTAAAGCTTGACATCAGTGGAGGAAGTCTTAAAGTAGAGAGACAGAGAGCCACTGACTACCTCATTTCCTGGACTGAAGTCCAATCCAAAGAGTTTGTCACAGTCTACTTCCAGATTTTAGGACAGGCAAGGACCGAACAGCCTGGACACACTACTGTCCTCAGCACTCATTGAGGACTTGTGGGTATTGAACCAGAATGACCAACACAATCATATCGGCAGACTTGAGACACAGCCATCCCACAGCAGTGTGCGACCAAGCTGGTGACCATCTGTTAAGGTTTTCTATTGTAGTTTGATCTCCATTTATCCAGTCCAATTAATGACAATAAACAAGACTCAACAGCAGAGGAAGCTGCTTGTCTTTGGCAGAGAAAACATGGTGAGGTTTTTCACCTGACGGAGACAATTCAGGAACAAATCCTGTGTACTTCCTACTTCTTCATTACAGTGTCAAATGCTGGGCCATATTGAGCGCAGACCCTCTAATTGTTGAAGGCTGGTACTCCCTGGAGAATTTAATGTATGCATATTACCAGATATGCATTCTGATTCACAATCCAGTATTATCAGCCTGGCGGGCCACCAGGCTTTACTAGCGCCCCCACCAGGCTAAACATTGTTTGTTTATTTTAATTTTACACCAGTAGGAGTGACAGTAAGTCCTGCCAGCTTTTTTCATTTAACAGCTTTGATAAATAATTCATTTAGACGTTACAACAAGAAAAATCAACTGAAATGAATGTAACCATGGCGCTTTCAGCTGAACACGTTGAACACTTTTCTCTAGTGAGTAATGATAGTGGGTGCAAATCCCTGGTTGCTTGTCAGGCCTAAAAAGTTTTCCCTCTCTGGGACTTACACCAAACAAACTATTTATAGCCAGACGCATCCATTAAACCAGGTTCAACAACAAAAACATCCACACACAAAAACAAATGTTTTACTCAATGCAGCTGTAAAATGTGGATGTTTTTTGTCATTAGCTGCTAGTTTTCGAATATTTTTTCTGTTAGCGTTTGATGACAGATTTGTTGACCTGGTGAGGGTTCCAGCACGTTGGTGGAAATCCAGTAAAATCAGGCTCCGGAGCTCGCCCAGTCGGAATCCAACAGAAACGATCCGACTGCTGTGACGACAGCAGAGTCCCTCCGGTGTGTTTGGAGCCGGAGGAATGCAGGCAGCAGCGCCGAACGCTCTTTCTGGTTTACATTCCAACACAGAACAAACTGTTTTTATGAACGCCTTCTGGCCATGCCGCAGCTGCGAGCGGTGCTGATTTGTTGCCGACACACCTCGAGTGCCGTCGTCGCCGCGGTGACCGTGTGCTCCTGTGTGTGCTTTCAGCTGCAGCGCCGCGGCTCCACCATGAGCAGCAGCGCGGGGCCGCCCGCCAGCAGGCTGGGGCTCTATGAGATCAAGGGCCTCCTGTTCTCCTTCCTGCACATCGTGAAGACCTTATCAGAAGGTCAGTCACTGACCCACACACACCACTCAGAATACGCCTCAGTGTCGCCTCATGAACTCACACTGTCTTCCAGAGACTCTGATGGCCTACTGGAGCAAAATCAGCCCACAGGACATCATGAATTTCCTCACCTTGTTGGAGTGAGTAGAACATGAAAGCAGAACCAACTCACGCCATCTTGGCCTGTTTACACCCACTGAACTTTTAGTGAAACTAGGAACCTGTCCCATCACGCCTGGTCTTTGTTCACGTTGTTTTCTCTGCCACCAGCAGGGAAAAACTTGTTCTCTGTTATGCAATAAAATAACTGAAATTAAGAGATTATCTCCATGTTTTTTTTTCGCCCTCCAGGACTTGTATTATCCAGTTTCGATACATTGGAAAGAGAAGCATTGGCAGGTAAGGCGGCAGCACTCTAAGTTCAGTATAACTTAGTCATATCAGCCGCATTCTGTCAACATGTCATCTGATCCCAGAGTTAGTACTACAGGCCAATTTCTCAACAGATGACGTCTTAAGTGAATTTACAAAAAATGCTTGGCAGGTAAAACATGAGTTTCCAAACTGGGTTTCCCTCTGGGATCTTTTCTGCATGGATTTGGCATGTTCTCTCCACCCCTATGTCCTTCTTTGTTCATCTCGGGTCCAGTAGGTTGGCTTGACAGCAGACACATTCAGGATCATTGAATGCTGAGCTGAATGTAGCCACGTTTAAATTACAAATGTGAAAAATTTTGTTGATATTCTGCTAATGTCAAAACCCCCCACGAATCCTCAGTTGTGGTCTTTCCGTTGAATCAGAAAGGCATTTAAAATCACACATGAATAAGTTTGTTCATGCAATAAGTCATTAAAAAAATATAAAGCCATGCTGCGCCATCATCCTCCAACTACTTTCTGTCTTTTTCTTCTTCGTGGTTTGCGCAGGTGGCAACATGCAGTTGTTGATCACGACTCGTGTGATGCAATAAAAACTGTTACTGTTGCAGTATTGCCAAATAAACAAACTGTTGATATCGCCAAAACAACTCACCTCATTGGGAAAAAAAAAATAGCTAGTTTTTTTTTTTCAAAATCACCACGTTTTCATTAAGAGAATTTATTTTTAAATGTCAGAAATAAATGTAACATTTCAAATTTGAAATTGCATCTAATTGCATCTAAATAACCTTTTGACTAAACAAAATGATTTTGAAGAATAAATAAATCAATTTTGACAAACTCCACATCTATGATATGAAAATAAAAGCCTGCCACACATGGGAGGATTCTCTCTGGTTCATTGATCTCTAGATTGCTCTTAGGTCAATAGAGTTTGACATTTTTGACAAGTGAAAACAGATTCATTTTATTTCTTTATTTATTTTTACAAAAACTCTGATCAGTTACTAAGAATACGCAAAATAAATTAAGTGATTGCTTAAGGAATACCAGACAGAGTGTAAAAAAAGAAACCGGACAGATTTGCCCTTTTCCAGCTCTGTTCCTTTCTTTTATCCTTCTACTGGTGAAAAAAAAAATTCTCATCACATCTGCATATTAACCAAAAACATCCTTCCTGCCTTCCGTTCCAGGAGCCAGGACGTATGTGTGTCGAAGCTCTTCTCCTCAGACAGGAAGTCTCAAACGATGCCGGCCATGCGCTACAACCGCGCTAGTCTGATGCAGACCAAGATCCACCAGTTCAGCACCATGGAAACCTCCCTCACCCTCAACATAGGTAACCTTCTCCCCCAGTTTGCAGCATGCAAAACACCGTCTCTACGACGTTTACCCTCTCAACCGTTTCTCGGGAAGGAACTGACAACTGTTCAGTAAAGTGGTGAACAGATATGCAGAAGTGTTGGGTTGTATTCATGTTACTGTGGAAAAAAAAATAAAAAATCAGGTTCTCTCAGTGCACTTGGTGTATTGCAGAAATACACTTGGTTTTATTCTTTATGTCCTCTTTGTGAGACATAAAGAGGAAATTGTAGAGCCAGGGATCTGTGATCTATAGTGGATTTTACAGCCAAACTAAACCGAACAAGTTAAAAATGCTGCCTTGTAGTAATAGTTGGGTTCATATTTTAAATGGGGTGGAAAAAATTTTCAAACTCTCCTTCCTCTGATTTGTGTTTTTTGTAGGTTTTAGTTCATATTTTTTTTTAGTTGAGGCGTTGCATGTTCACACAGTTCACTGCTGCATCTGGAAGGATTTAAAGAGGAACGGCAAAATCGAATGAGCTGGATCAGCAGCGTTTGCTGACAACTGATGTTGCTGTGGAATATTGTCTCTGCTGACTGGGTTTGGAGCTGTTAGCATGTCATGGCAGTCCAATGGCATGCTAACAGTCTTCAGTCTGAGAAAAAAAATAAAGGGAATAAATGGCCAATTAATATACATCAAATAATAAAAAGAAGTCAGTGTCATTATTATGTCTGTTTGAAATCATAAAATGTTTTAATGACAGTTTGGAAGTACTCGTCCTGCATGCTAATTTAGAAAATCTAACCATGTAATTTATTTTATTTTACTGCCAGAAAACAGTTGCGACTACATCTGTGCTTCTCCGTCTTGCTGCTGGCACCAGCAAGACGACAGCTATAAAAACCTGGTTTCCACTTCACTGATACAATTGATGAGATTAGGTGGCTAGTCTGACAGTCTGTGTTGTTCTTCCCTGAGGTCTTCTAAAGAAACACAAATAGCATGGGTGGCTCCCAGACAAGCCTTGAACAAGCAAAGGTACATCAGAAAACAAGGATGTTGGAACCAGTGATCGCAGACTTAACGACGCATGAGCCACTCTGTCTTTTACCTGCAGCCTGAGGATCTCTATGAAAGAAGATAAATGCCAGACGGATTGGCTGCAAAGCTCTGAATGTTGTTGTAAATGTAAACAGCCAGGTTGGCTCAGTTGCAGACACACGTTCGTCCTCTTGCCTAACTTGTTTGTTTCAAGATTAGAATCGGCTACATATATTCTAGAGTAATGTATTGTTGTTCAGTTTGTTTATTTTTTGCATATGGTCAGAATATGAAGAAAGCTGCTGCTAGTGATAGATGATGTGGCTGAATGTCTGATGCCTCCGTAGGCCTCAAGTAACATGACATCTGGGAAAACAAATACATTTTTATGCGGTTTGGATTTGAATCCACACTCAGTTTAATATCACTAAAAATTTTGTAAGTATAAAAGTAACTTGAGGAATTTGGGTTTTGTGTTTGAAAACAGAGATTTAGGGTTGGGCGCATTGCAGTCTGACAAATAGTGCGGCAATCTATCGGCATACTTGCTTTGACAGGATTCCCATTCAACATCGTTTTGTGTTTTATTAACGTTATATTCTAATACACTATCTGAAAGTAGTCTAAACTATATAACTGTCGACACAGATGAAGCTCCTGGCGCCATGTTTAGCAGGAAGTCATGATTGTTTTGAAGCAGTCTGATTGGCTGACATAAGTGCTTGCTGACATAACTTTGCGCTACACTGCCCTCTATTGGTGTGGCATGTTTAAAACAATGCTGTATGTGCGGCCTCATGTGGATTCAAAAGTGTCCGGTGTTATCTTTTTAAACAGAGATTTTCATTTTTAATAAAGGCCCTCCTCAGAAATACCCAGCACACCGAAAAAAAAAATATGTCAGAGGTCCATTAATTATGTGTTAGAGAAATAAATAACATCACAATTCAAAAATATCTCAGTTATCCCAAATGGAATTTAAATGTTGTCCTAAATCTCATCCAAGTATCTTCAAAGAGTCATTAGGTTCCAGAGTGATGAGCGAAGGTGTTGCTGTGGGCAGGGAGGATCTCCAGTAGCAGTCAGTCCTGTTGCAAATGTAGATGTCTTTGAAACGCTAACAACTCAATATCTGGGCAGCAAACATGGTGTTTCACAGTAACATGACATCGTCACTACTAATCCACCTCATTTGCTTTTGCCCCTTCTCTTCAAATCTCCACCTGAAACATTAAGAGTCTGGGATCTGATCCAGGACCGTTACGATGGATGGTTTCAACTTCCTCCTTCTCTTTGGGATAATATAAATATTTGGTTAAACGACTTTCATTTTGCCCACACCCATTTTGTGCCCAACAAAGCTTCTTTGTGCCACTGGAAGTGGAACACGCCTGCAGCATGATGCAGCCGCCGCCGTGTTTGACAGATGGTCCAGTGTTTCAAGTTTTCTGCTCATTACGGCCGGAAAGCCGTAATGAGAAGTTTTGGTCTAGTTTCCGTTTTAGTTTCTAGTGCAAACATCTTCGACTAAACTAACTTACAAGTAATTTATGGGAAGGAGCTTGTGTTAAGGCCTTAATATTCCACTGGCAGATTATTTCACTTATAACTTGGGAAAATGTCATGTTTTAGGAGAAATGATCTATCAGTGTAACTAGTGCTTTTTCATTAATATTGAGGAATTATTATCGTAAAAATACTTGGTAAGATTTAGTTTTTTTTGCAGTGTTGTTTCATCACTTGTCAATCATCAAATTGACCTCTCCTGTTTTTTGGACACATTGTGAATCTGTCACGTTAACTGCATATGTTTTTGTAATAAACGACACCTCTGTGTCTGTGTGTGAAGGGGCGGGGCCGTCGGAGGCAGAGATCCACCATCAGGCTCTGCTGGAGGGCAACATCTCCACTGAGGTGTCCCTGAGCGTCCTGGACGTCCTGTCTCTCTTCTCCCAGTGTTTTAAGGTCAGCACACACACCCTCACACACCACACCTGCAGATGGACACCGTGGTGACGATGAGGCTGACCCGTGTACGTTACAGACCCAGCTGCTGGACGGTGACGGTCACAACCCCCTGATGAGGAAAGTGTTTGACGTCTACCTGACCTTCCTGAAGGTGGGCCAGTCGGAAGCCGCTATCAGACACGTGTTCGCCGCACTCCGAGGTTTCATCAACAAGGTGCGCTCGCACACACACTGAGAGGTGTCTAGTTGTCTCGGTTTGGACACAGCAGGTGTTTGCCATAACTTTAGGTTTTCCCTTTAGGTCTTCCCAAAAGACAACTTCCAAGTAGCATCCTGCGATATCAGTTTCTGCACTTTGTCGCTCTAACAGAGTGCGAAACGCTGGGGAACTGCTTCGTCGCATCCTTATGCTAAACAGCTGCAGTGAGGCTTGATCTGCTGAACTCAAATGTTCTCGTAGATTAATGCCGCGTTCCATTTGTTCTCAGAACTGAGGAAATGATCTGTAACTTGGCATGTCACAATACCAATTTTTACTGAACGATAAATTCTTCCAACAGTTATTGCAATAAACCATAATATTGTTGTGGAACCATTTTCAAGAAATGTCCTGATAACGGAAGTTTGTTCTCTGAAAAACAAATTTTTGTTTTGTGATGAACATTTAACACTGAAACAGAAGATGTTTCAAAAACACTCAAAATCAGTAAATAAAACAAGTAAAACAAACAAAAAAAAACACGCAACCAAAACCATAAATAAAATGGATCATGAAGTCTCTAATCAAATTGTCCTTCAAGAAATATTGATGATCAGAATGGAAATGATCGAGTATGATTTTAATTTATCGTTCAATTAATTGATTAATTGCACATTGTGACAGGTTTAACCTCCGGAGTCGGACTTCCCACTGGAAAAGTGAGAGCAACTCCGACCTCTAGTTATGACTTGTAAGGCTGACTTTGCATTTCAATACGGATGCGCCTCACATTTACAGTTGCAAGCTGTGGTGGATACACATGTGAGAATGTTAGGGCTAGGGCTAGCATCTGCAACTCTAAATCGAACAAGTTAAAAGTTGTGTTTACGTATGGAAAGTAAAGCTTAAATTAAATGCAAACAATGCCTCTGGCCGTCGTCATGTTGAAATTCCCATTTTTTAACTAGATGGCCGCTTCCTCGGTTTGCTGAGTTTGCAAACTGAGTTACCCACCTGAAAAGTGGGTAACTGTTTTCCAGGTAACTGGGAGCAGTTACCCAAGTTGGACCAGAGAGCTGAAGGAGAGAGTTTTGTTTTGGTGCTTCATGTCAGTTAGAATAAAGATCCTACAACAGCAGCTCCATCAATCAAACGACAGAAGGTTGAGTCCTTTGCTCTTTCATCAGGCTTTTGTCCCCCTCAACAGTCACTCTGGAGTCTATTATAGTTATACCTGTAATGACAGCTGACCTGTTGATCGATGGGACGGTGTGGCAGGGTGACATTCCACTAAAATCAGTTTGGATGTTACTCAAAAACTTCAAATTTGCACATAGGACCTTGTACAGCTTCCTGTCAGCAATGGAATTTTTTTCTTCTTACCAGTACAATATTTAGTGAAAGCTAATGATAAATCATTACACCAACATGATGTTTGGTGAAAACTAAAGCAATAACTTAAATTCAAATTATTTCTTTCCTATGCTTTTTGGTTGCTTTTCTGCTGAAATCTCTCTGTACCTGGCTTAAGTTTTGGTGAACAGTCATGTCTTACTGTAGCTACAGTTCAATGTTCAAAGCTTGGAGATCTGTGGTATTTGTGGCGTTTAGGGATCACAGCCATCAATAAATACTTCGAAAACAGAACTACATATTTTAATAATTCAAACATCAAATATGGCTGAATATACATTAATACACACAGTGGTAACCGTCTTAGCAGAAGCTAACAACTGTCTTCCTCATTTCCATTCTTAGGCAAATCAGCACCAAGGGAAATAAATATCACTCGTGGATTGGCTGCTTTGCAAACACTAGTCAATAGTGTTTCAAGTAGCATCGAGCCCAGGTGTTCCAACTTCCTGGGCTGCGTTTATTTCAAATATTATAGATACGCTCTATAAAACAATCTGTGCAAATAGGTGAACTTTCCACTAATATTTTTCAGAGTTACGTTACGCAGAAAAATCCGCTAACAGGTAGGGGCTGCACAGCAGCAGCACATTGCTCAGAGAGATCACAAAAAACAAGAAGTGATTACTTTAGAAGTGTTTCCATTCCCTCTAAAATATGAAACAGAAGTTATCTTGAAGAGTTGACCATTTATTTAACGAGAGCAACTCTGAAAAGTGGTCAGCAGATAAATCAGAAAGTACCTCCTTTACATGCAGCGTCTCAAAACCTTAAATTACAACTTCGATCTGGTCCATCAACATAGCAGCATTTTGGTTTCAGATTTGGATCAGATAAATTATTAGGCCATGTGAAGCATAACTGCAGATTATCAGGTCATTTCTGCTGGATTCCAGAAACCCCATCATGGAATCTCTATCCCTTGTTTTTCACTTTTAGTCGTTGCTTCTTCACTTTTAACACTAAGATCAGTTGTGTTGTACTTCGGAAAAGAAATTCTGATTTCTTCATCAGTTAATGTTAAACATTAACATGCTTAATTCTACATGTTAATGTTGACAAAGGTGTGAATCCTGCTTACTGTTTGATCTTTATCAGTGTTTTTATGAGTTCTTAATGCTGTTTCCTGCTTTGGCATGTTTAACGTCTGACATGGAAACTGTGCACACTCTGTAATCACAAGGGAATTCTTAGTGGTGTCTTTTTTATTTAGTTGCAAAGCAAAGTTAGAATCAGAACATGACTCATGATGTTTTCTCCTGCAGAGAAGCGCGTCCACAGCGTTCCATCCTTCCTGTGCATCGTGCTTCAGACTTATGCTTCCTAATGGCTGTTTCCTGCTCACTTCTCCCCCCGTACCGTTTCTAACTTTATGTCCTAATCTCAGTGGCTGTCTTGGATCTGCTTTTAATCCACTGACTAACACACTGCCCCCTCCTTCGCCCCCACAGTTCCCGTCTGTGCTGTTTAAAGGTCGTGTGACACTGTGTGAGGACCTGTGCTGTGAGGTGCTCAAATGCTGCGTCTCCAAGCTGGCCGTCCTGCGGGCCGAGGCGTCAGCACTGCTCTACCTGCTCATGAGAAACAACTACGAGTTCACCAAGAGGAAGACCTTCCTGCGCACGCACCTGCAGGTAGGGCGTCAGTTCCACCCGATGGGTCATGTGCTTCTCTGAGAGACGAGTAAAACACAAACATTCACAACTCTTACTTGACTTTTTCCCTATTTAAAGCTTTTAAACTGTTTTTTTTTTTCTTTTGTGTCCTGTGTCGTTTTCTTTCTTTCTTACCCTCCGCAGATCATCATCGCAGTGAGCCAGCTGATCTCTGACGTGGCTCTCACAGGCAGCTCCCGTTTCCAGGAGTCGCTTTCCATCATCAACAACTTTGCAAACAGCGACAAGCCTATGAAGGTAGACGAGATGCTCCCTCAAATCGTCCCACATAAGCAGGATTCTGTTCAAAGACACCTTTGTGGTCCAATTCTGATTGTTCTTTAATTTCAGATTTGCTCAAACTGAAATCTGGAGTAGAACCAGTTTGGTTTGTTTACTCCAAAACCGGAGGAGTTCCAGTTATGGGCCTAGAAGTTATATTAATACATCTTTTAATGGTTTAACCGGTCCGTTTTTACAGGGTGGAGTGTTTATATGAAGTACATAAGTAACTATTTTTAAATGTAAGAATTGGGTCCAAAAGACTGAACATATTGTTGGCAGGGTGGTGGATGTATCATGCTGTGGGCCTGATGCGCTGTCAGTGGTTCTAGTACAGGAAGGCGATGCTGAGAGAATTCCTTCCCTAATTAGAATAAGGTCAAATATATACATACACCCTCATCAACATTCAGATTAATGTTCACTCATTTTTTGGGGTCATCATGAACTCCATACGTCCAGGTAGAAATATGCACATATGACTTTTGTTTGCAGAATTATTAAGCTCTATTAAACTAGCGTCCTCTAAGCATAGTTAAAAACCATTTCTGTTTGGAATTATTGTTGTCAGTGGTGGGCACCACTAACTACAAAGTTAGTTGTGCTGCTAACACTAAAGCACTAATCAGAAGCGTTAGTTCCACTAATGCTAAAGCGCTAAACTAACATAGTATTTAGCTGAGTTGCTGAAACAACGTCCAACTGTCTGGCTGTTGATTAGGAGGGAAGATGAGGGATTTGAGGGTAGTTTCCCTTCTTCATTATGTTGCCTACTTTGTACAACGCACCTGTAACACTACAGCTGAAACCAGAAGTTTACATACAGCCAATAGAAAGACACACACACACACATTTTTTTTTTGTTTTTGTCTCAGTCTGAAGTTAAATTAGACCAAACTGGTCATATTTTAGGTCAGACCAATAATATTTTTATTTGCTACATGCCACAATAATAAGGGAGGAAATATCAGATTTATTTCTTATTGTCTAGAAAAAGAATCAGAATTTACAAATTTGGTCTAAGTTGACTTCAGACAATGAGGAGAGGAAAAAGGTGTATGTGTCTTCAGTGTGATTCTGACACCTCTGTGCATCACAGTTGGTTTAGTCTAGGGTTTGAAAGCCCACATGTTGTGGACAATGTGGCTAATTGGCTGAATTAACTAAATTTTAGTTTAAAGAAGTTGATTAATAACTGTTCAATACAGTTGGTGTCCTACTGGATTGTTGGGTTAAAGCAGGTTTAAAAACCTGCTTTAGCTGCGTACCCATTTTAAATGTGCACAAAAGTTTGTCAATATTCCACCTAATTTTGACGATACACAATTTCACCACTGCTGTGTTTCTATTTAATTAATAAAATTAAAATCAGGTGAATAAGTTTATACACACGATAAGCCATTAAAAAACATGATCCTCCTACTACTTCCTGTCTTCGTCTTCTTCTTCATGGTTTCAGTTTTGATACGGCCAACAGCACACGTCATGGTTATTCAAAATTGAGCAAATTTATTTATTATTTATAAAACGTGAAATTGTGCAATTATATGGTCAATAGAAACGCAGCTAATGTTTCTTATTATCACTCTGTTAAATTAGTCTGTTGACACATTTTCTGACATGAGTTAATGACGTTTTGTGTTTGGTGTGTGCCCTGCAGTCCACAGCGTTCCCCGGTGAGGTGAAGGGTCTGACCATGCGGATCCGGACGGTTCTGATGGCCACTGCCCAGATGAGAGAGCACGAGAAAGACCCCGAGATGCTCCTGGACCTCCAGTACAGCCTGGCGCTGTCCTACGCCAGCACCCCGGAGCTGCGCCGGACCTGGCTGGACAGCATGGCCAGAGCGCACCTGAAGAACGGAGACCTGTCCGAGGTATCTGAAACACCGGCAGCAGGTTCATTCATCGCTCCAAACACCTTTATTTCACCTTTATGTCTTGTTTACGCCCTGCGAAGGCTATGTGCTCCAACCAGCCATTGTTGTCTTGGCTAATTGATTTAATGTGCCCTAAAATTCTTTTAATACTTTCACTTTCTTTGTCACACAACAACAAATTGAGCAGCAAGAGGAAGAGAGAGAGAGTTTTACATTTAAGAGGTTGAGTCCTTTGCTCAGAAACACGCCCTGCGCAAATATCTGCACAGCACTCAAGATCCACCCTCTGCTGTCCTTTAATGTGTATGAGCTGCTGATTGAAATGTTGGACAATAAAGCCATAAACTGATGACTGATTTGAGACTCCCACTGAAGGCAGTAATTAAGGAAGGTAATAATTAAGGGAGAGTAGTTAAAATTAAAAAGGACAAAATAAGAATGCCCATTACAGACAATCAGTAAGGTTTTTATTGGGTATTTATTCAGTGTTTGCTTTCACCTAAAAGACCAAATGAAACAAGTGGGGGATGAAGAGCATCTTAAAGGCATTTTAAGATGCTCTAATCAGAGCCTCAGGCCCACAGCATCACACGCCTTCCACCGTGCTTACCAGTTGCAATTAGGTGCTTTTCTTCATGTGCATCCAGTGTTTCACACTAAGCCCACTTGAAGTAGCCAGTTCCTGCATCACTAGGACCACAGATTTTTTTTTCTGATCTCAAGAGATTAAAGTTGTGAAAAAAAGACAGTATTCAGCTTTTTGTGTGCATGTGTGTGTGTGTGTGTGTGTGTGGCCCTAATCTTCTTGTCCAGGTTCCATTTAAAGTCCAAGCTGAACTAAAAAAAAAAAAAAAAAGAAAAGTTTTTTATTTATTAGATAATTTTTCCTACCCTTTAGACACTGGTAAAAATAAATAAAATAAAATAAAACAATTGAGCCTTTAGGAACTCCTAATTAATAATACATGTTTTCTGTGGTATAAATTTGATGGAATACAGACGATTACATAGTCAGCCACCACACAGCCTCCCTTATCATTACGTAGCATGATAAGGGAGCTAAAATATCTTCGAACACAGAGGAGTCGTGGTTGTTCAGATAGATTACACTGCTGCATTTAAAGATTCAAAAATGTCATTTGTAATGAAAAACCAGAAATTTTAACACATTTGTTTTTGGTCTTATATTGTTCTTATATCTAAGATTTTTCTTTTACGTGTTTAGTTTTCTTCATTTGAACACTTTTTGAAAATAAGTTCCTCTCCTCTGATTTTATATATATATATATATATATATATATATATATATA
>CAEGAE010081285.1:0-14384 GCA_903067095.1 Girardinus metallicus | reverse complement strand
GTGACATCACTCTCACATACAAACATTGAGTCCCTGTCACACATACAAAAGGTGAGTCTATATTTTATTAGTTTATAAAAAAAAAGCCTGCTCACAAATAGATAGGCTATTTGTGATCCTGCCTCTTTATTATTACATTGAATATAATTTCAGATTTTTGTATAACTTTTCTTCAAGTTAACAAAGTGAGCTGTTATTGTTACAGGTTCATTTTCTAAACTACAGAAAAGTAACTTAGAGAAGCTCAATGTGAAAAATTGGACTGATGTTGATATGTGATAGTAAAACTGCTGTTATATTAGATTTACCAATATTTTATTTTATCTTTTTTTTATCCGATTACCTGATTAATCGTAAGAATAATCGATAGATTACTCCATTACTAAAATATTCGTTTACAACAGCCCTAATATCTTGTAAGTTAGTTTTGTCCAAAGATATTTGCACTAGAAACTGTACAAAAATACTTGGTAAAAGTTTGTGTTTTTGCAGTGCTGCCAGTTGTAGAAATGCTGTTTTTAATTTTGTTTTCAGAATTTATAGCCAAGACTTTTTTTTTACCCCTCTGACACTGGTTTTTATGAACCCTTTGAGAGGGAGGGCGAAAGCTGGATGGATGGATGGATGGATGGTGTTCAGTTGGTGGTTGTAGTCTCCACACTGACCGTCATTGAAGACTCTGAAGCTCTGCGGTCCAGAGACTTTGCTCTTCTAAAGTTGAGGAAGTTGGAGCTGGAAACGTCCGGGGCCAAGCGGTCCTTCCCCGTGTCCAGTGACATCTCCTAAAATCACAAAACCATCAGAAACTGAAGCCGTCCAGCTTCGCTTCAGCACTAATTAACCATCAGGACAGCGGCGTACATGTTTCCCATCCAGGCACCGTCTCTCGCTCCGGCCTTGTCTCTGGTTCGCCGTCGTGTTAGTCGAGGTGTCATGGCCGCCGCCGCTGCTGCTGCTTGTGTCCATACGCTCCACTGATTGGTTCTCCTCAAACCGGCCGATGATCTGAGATCTCCTACAAAAACAAACAAAACACAAAAAAAACACACACACACACACAAAAAACGCACCATTCAGTCATTTCTTCAAAAACTATGGAGACCCCTAGTGGACATGGGGAATTATTTACTTTACATTCCCCTGAAATTAGTAAATACACCCTGGTCTATTATAGAATAGAATACACTTTAATGGGAAATTGCTTATTTGTTGACAAGCTACTCCCATCAAAGGTGCTACTTATTAGTAAATAGAAATATAACCACAAGCAATACAAAATTTCTAAAAATATATATACAAGAGTGAGATTATATTGAAATGTGATTTAATATTAAATAAATTAAATAACACCAACAAACTGTATAGCGTGTTAGAGATAAGAAATGTTACTTTAAAACTGCACATTTAAAGTCTTCTATGTTTTTCCTACATTCTTAACTCTTTGTTGAAAATTTATCTGTGTTCATGTTTGTGTAACGATAGAAATTCCCCCCATGTCCTCTAGGGGGCTCCATAAAAAACAGATGCAAGTCAATAGAAATAAAAACACAGAATGCCAAAAATATCCACAATATGAAAGTTTTGATGAGTTAAAACTAGACTTAAGAAAAACTCTCAATGTTTTTCAATATTAATGTCCTTTTCTTGTTGAATAACGGTAATGACGCCACAAAGACGCACCCACAGCTGAACAGTGGTGTTAAATGATGAAAGAGGAAATAATTATTTCAAGTACGGCTCGTTATACATATTGCCGAGGCAGCAGCAATGAAAACAGTCAACGTTACCTGAAGGCACTGCAACTTGTAAGAGCAAATGTCTTAGAAATGAGTAACTCAATCTGGAGAAGTTAAACTGAATGTACAAAGGAAATGAGGTGAAACGGTGCGAGTGTGCGCTCCCAGCTGGTGCAGAGATGAAATGAGAGAAAGCAGGAATCAGCGGTGACCAGCAGGGGGTGGAGGGGTTGGCTGGGCTTTAGCTCTGAGAAGCTCGGTTCACAAGCCCTGGAAAAGATCGAAACAACAAAAGAAACTAGCAAGGCGGCAGGAGCTAAAAGGCAGAAAGCACCAGAAAATGAGCATTTATCTCCCCAGAACAGAGTGAACCCAGTGGTGAGCTACGGTAGCAAGCAGGAGCAAACAGAGTAGAGGAAGCCACAGAGTGGTGCTAAACTACAAGAAGCTGAATGTTTAGAGCATGGCAGGAACTACATGTAGTTATACATCTGTGGTGGGCACGCTTCTGCTAATGTGCTAATAGCAGAGCTAATTTTTCAGTTAGCACTTTTAGCGATTTTGCTAACTTAAGTCTGTGGTTATAAAGTGCAAAATTTAGTAATTTATTTTTGAGTGGATGTTATTTGTATAGATGGCTTCTGATGAACAGATCGATGAATTATTGGTTGTCGCTACGCAGTGGAAGTAGGCGGACTTCAAAATACCACGGCTAATGTTTTAGTTAGCACTTTAGCTTACTTTGAAAATGTTTAGCGCACCTACCTTCCTCTAAAGTTTTTTTTTTATTTTCAAATGTTCTTTTAGTTTATTAGACCTTTATACTCATGCTTTTATTTTGAAGTCTGTTTAGGCAGCGGTTCCGTTTCCTCTGCTGCTGGAAGTTACTTTTAAGTCAGTTTGGCACTAAGAGATTTGCACTAGAACAAAGATACAGAGGAAGATTTAGATTTTGCAGTGTGATGGAAAAAAAAATACAATTAAAAATTTGATTAAAGACCATGTGAAATTCAATTAAATGTTTTTTCCCCACTTCCCCCCAACTTTTTAACACCCCTCTTGCGCCCTCTAGAGGACTGGAGCCTCCACTTGGCTTCAGAGTTAGTCAGCAGTGCCCACCACTGCTACATATAGTCTAACGCTCTTAATATTCAGGCTAATAAATCTCCTGCAGCTAAATGCATTTTAACAGTAGCTGCGTTTCCATTGACCACATCATTGTGCAGTTTGACATTTAAAAAATAAACTAATTTAATAAAAATATGCGAAACCTAAAACGTTTTGGCCCCAGAATGACTTGTGTTTTTTTCGCCGCCTCAAAATTGGTTCATTTTGCAAAACTGCAGTGGAGTTCGGTCTGTCACAATAACAAATTGTCCCAGAAGTTATTGTGACAAACGGTAATATTGATATTCTGAGACCATTTTCTAGTAATATAATTGGCGAAATTCAACAGCACATTTTCAAAGATAAATAAACTTTAAATTCTATCAAACATTTAACCCTGGAACTGGAAGACATTTTAAATATCCAAAATAAAGAAACAACAAATAAAATGAATTATAATTCTCTGTGAACAAAATTGTCCTGCAAAAAAATAAGGCAGTTGAGACCAAAACACCAGAATGGAGACTTTTATCCAGCTGCTGGTGGAAAAACAATAACTGGAAATTATTGAGTTTGTTTAAATTTATTGTGTGATTAATTGATTTATTGATTATTGCTGGTTGTCGCCGCTGGAGCAAACCATGAAGAAGAAGACGACAGGAAGCGGTTGCAGGACGTATTTTAGAGTCTTACTGCGTAAACAAACTTATTCAGGTTTGATTTTAATCGTGTTTAATGGAAACACCTCGAGTGTGAACTTATGATTCTTTTGACATTAGCAGAAAATCAATAAAGTTTTGTAATGAAAACGCAGCTTGTGATAAAATCTACTTTATTTATAAGGCACCTTTCAGGCAGAGATGATTAAAAATGTTTGCACAAGGACGTTAAAAACAAACATAGAAGAAGAAAAATAGTTCAAAGCGATTAAAGTAGCAGGAGGAGGTTTATTCTCACCTGCGCTCCTCCCCAAACAGCCGCACCACCTCCTGCCTCCCGGGGCTGCGGGTCCGCTCCCTCAGCTCCTGCCGCCTCTTCTCGGAGCGGAAGGCTTCCTTGTAGCTCAGGATGCGGGCGCGGGGAACGTCAGACAGCGCCGTGTACTCCCTGCCGGACCGGCCGACCCGCCCGGCGCCGCGCGCGGTTCCTCCGGCCCGGCCGCGCGCCTCCCAGGTGGGCGACGCCCGGCTGCTGGGCTCGGAGTCCAGGGAGCTCTGGGAGGAGCTGATGGTGGAGTAGCTCGGGGAAACCAGAGCTTTAGGGGAGGGGAGGGGGTCCGGGGAGCGCTGGGGGGCGGGGAGGTCCGGTTCGTACCTGGAGGAGGACGCCGAGGAGGAGAGGGGCAGGTGCTGAGGAGGCGCCGGGTTCGGTTCTGACTTGGTCTTCTCCAGGGAAAAGTATCCGCTCTCCACTCGGGCTTTCCGGCCTGAGCTGACGGCGCCGCCGTCTGAAACGCAGGAACATGTCAAGTCGAACATCCTGTCTGCAAAATCCGTTTTATTTCAACAACTCATTCATGAGTTTTACTGGGATTTCAACACAAAGTAATGATCGTCCAGAATATTCTTTAATCAAGAATTAAAGAGGAAAGAAAAACAAAGCATCACTTAAAACTTTATTACAATCAAGAATCTGGAAAGTTTGTGGTTGTAACATGAGAAAATCTGGAATATCTCAGCAGGTATGAGCACCTGGTTCTGTGTTTCATTAGACTTCACTATTTTCTGGTGGTTCTAATAAGATGGTCACAGTAACCTGAAGACGCTCAGGTGATGTACAGAACCACCTGATTTAATCCGCTAAGTGGACCCTGGCGGTTTCCTCACCGTCTCGCGTGGCGACGGCGGCGTCCGGCTGGCTCTGGCCCAGCTGGCTGAGGCAGGATGCGCTGCGGCTGCATGGGATGGCGGCGCGGCTCCAGCGGCTCTGCTCCTGCCACAGGGTGGCGCGGCCGGCGGGGATCTGCTCGGCGTCGGCCATGCTGAGGGGGAGGCAGGGGATGCTGCCGCCGCCGCTGGTCACCGTGACCTTGGCCGGCCCCGGCTCCTGGGGCGCAGGGCGAGGCGGGGGGCGGGGGCGGAGGGAGGAGAGGACACAACGGGAGGTAAGGTCACAGATCGACTACAAGGGGAGCGCAAAGGAACAAAGAAAGACGTGAAAAAGGTACATTTTTCTTTCAATTACGCACTTCCTGCAAAGCTCGCCAGGTTTCCAGGTGTGTTGGACTGAAGCTGCGCGATCAAATCATCTTATTGATCAATCATTTGGTTTTTGGAAAATCTGGATTTTGTTACACCAATACGCTCAGAGTGATGTCATCCCCCGAGAGCGGCCATCTTGTTTTTCTCTTAATTACGAGTCTTAAAATTAAAAGACGAAACGGCGGCCATTTTGTTTTACAACTTCTGTTTATTTGAACTTTGAATTCAGATCAACTTTATGACGAAATACTAGGACAAAGCTACGTTTTTTTTTTTTCCTCTTAACTACGAGGAAAAAGTCATAACATTACATGAATACTGTTGTACAATAATGAAGTCAAAAAATAGGACAACAAAGTTTTGATTTTACCAGCAATATTTTTAATATTAGGAGGATAAATTAGTAATTTTATTAGAACTTCTGCAAGGAAAATAATACAATACAGTGAGGAATGTTAAGCGTCTTGTGAAGTTAAACTGTGGGGCCTATTTTACTTTTATGAGATTAGCATCAAATTATTATCAGTAGCAGGACTTTGAAACAGATGTGAATAGATGTAGAAGAAAAAACACTGAGGCGTTTTTCTCATTAAGGCCGCATTTTATCACATTTTTAAGCGTTTTTTTCTGGTAAAATTTATTTTTTTGTCGTAGACTGACCCAGATACCTCACTGCATAACTTACAAAAGGAACGACTGAAATAATTTTCTGTCATTTGTGATTTATTTTATAGAAAAGAAAATTGGAGATGAGGTCTGGTATGAAAATAATCTGGGATTTTGTTTCTAATCCACATCGCCCAGCCCTGACTGCCAGTGACGAAGCAAAAAGAGAGCAACAATCAACAGGAAACAAACCTGTAATTCTGATGGAAACACAGAAATTAATCATTTTGCAGAAATATTACATAGAAGCAGCGCTTTCAGCGATCAACAGGTCCATCAAACTGTTGCAGGAGGAAAATTTAAAGCGAAGAAATCATCGACTTTCTTAGAAATCCAACATGCTGCTGCGCTAAGCACGATGAGTTTGCACCAGAAACAGGGATTGCAGTGATTATCTGCAGGAAGCAGCGATTCTGAGAGCAGAGCAGACAGTTTGGTCGGGCCGAACTCACAGAGACTCCGTTCACGTCTTCAGCGGAAAAACACTGGATGAGCGTTACGCCGTCCTGCCAATCACACAAGCTCTCCACGTTAGATCGGTCTGGCCCAGGCAGGAGAAAGATTTTTAAAATGTTTATTCAACGAGACAAAAGGTTGGAAACGGAACTGGAACCGAAACGATTCTTTTTCTTTTTCCAGTCAGAGCAGTAAAAAGAAAAAAAAACAAAGTTTGTGATTATTTTCAACAGATCTAAACATGTGTGACGCTAATTAGTCTGAACATTTTTCAGTTTTTTTTATACTCAGAAATTTTATATATTTTGGAGAAGAATCCCAAAATTTCCGATTTTTTCAACTTTCCAAACTCAGAAATGTCCATGTTTTTTCTTTTTTTCTGTCATTAAATGCAAAATTTCACAGATTTTCAAACTCAAAAATGTTAAAATTTTTTCCAAGACATATATTTTATTAATTTCCTAATGTCTGAGTTTTTCCTAACAAATGTTTGACTCTTCAAACACTGAAATTTCCATGTTTTTACTAAACAATTTCTGAGAGCTATCCCAAATTTCAAATATTTTTCTAGCAGATGTATTTTTAGTTAGCATTTATAACCGAGGCAGTAAAAGTATTTAGAAACTGTTTATTTAATTTAAAAGGCTTGAAAGCGGAGCGTAAACTGAAATGTTTTCCAGTCAGAGCAGACGTTAGCCCTCAGGTCGACGTGCTGCTGATTATTTTCAACAGCGCCAACCACGTGTTGCTGCGAACATATATAAACACGGGAGGGGAGCTCTGAGTGGAAAAGTGGTGTTGACACGGCGAGGTGTGGAAAATATAAACCTCAACTCAAAGCTAAATGTCCGCCAGCGACCGTCCGTCATATCATCACACAGCGAAGGAGACGATGACAGAAACTGACGGCAGACAAGCGGTGGAGCCCGTTTGGATGCCGCTAATTATAGTTATATAATGGTGCAAAAAACAACATAAATCAAACATCAGCCAAGTTTATAAATGAGTTTGTAGATTAAAAGTCTGAGAGCAAACATTTAAGCCATATGTTAATAACTGACTAAAATTAGTCAGTTAATAACTGACTAAAATTAGCTAGTAATTGTAATGAGCTGAAGGTTTTTTCAGCTCAAATTTAAGACATTTTAAGACCAGTATGAATGAAATTTAAGACCTGCATCACAACAGAAATGTACAAAAGAAAACCGCCTATTTTATATTGTGGAAATGTTTTGTTTATTTAACAGGATGCAACAGAAGTGAGCCAGTGGCAGAGATGGATGTAAAAGAGCCAGCTAGCTCTTCATGCTAGTTAGCATGAAGATGTCTGAAACGTTTGAACAAAAAATGTCCAGCGAGAAAAACAAACTGAGTTTGAGAGTAAATAGTCACAGCAAAATTTAAGACCTGTGATTAACATATTAAAGGCCAACTTACATTTTTTTTTATTTAGTTTGGAAATTTCTTTTTTTTTTTTTTTTTACATAATTTTCTGCAAATATAATTATCCCACAGAAGAAAATGTATTCATCCTTTTTGTTTTTATTTTTATTTTTAACACCTAAAAAGAAAAATAAAAAGGTTAAAATAAAAATGATCAACTGCAGAAATCATTAAATTTACAGTTAAAAATGAAATTTGGAGCTAAAAATATCCTGGAAATATTTGGAAGATGCAGAAGTAAGAAAAAAAAAAACACATTTAGAGATAATTATTTAAGATTTCTACATCTTCAGCTGCAGCCTAAGTCTGTATTTGTTCACCAGTAAATTAACTGGGGTGTCGTCCAGTGAGGCAGAGAGAGGATAAAAACATGGTGAGAGTAAATCAGAAACTGAGGAGAGAGTTTGCTTATCTACACAGGAAGGGACTGTGTTGGACTAAAAAAAATGAACGACGGGGTCACAACGGGACAAATGAGCAAAACAAGGTCAGGGCGCCGTCATTAGAGGAACCAGAAACAAACGTTACAGAGATTTGTCTTTGCCAAACGCAGCTCTGGCCTGCAGTGGGTGGTCTGCGGTTATATTCCTGTATCATATGTCTATGTTTAACAGGAGAGCGTTCTGTGTAATGGAGACCTGTGAGTTTCTTACAAGGGGAAAATCCAGCTGCAGCCAAGGTTTTATCCAGTCAACACCTGCATGCTAACGGGCCGCGGCGTCCAGAACCGCTAATCCCATCGGCCCAGACAGACACGGCTAACTTTAGCGCAACGGGACGGAGAGCAGCAAGACGGAGTTCACCTGAGATCAGGCGGTTAATACGGCAGCCTGCTGGGGTCAATATGTAGAGAATCGAAAATAAAAGGGACGAGAAAGTTTCTGCCAAAAAACTCACATTTTAGAGAAAAAAACAGAAGTTTCTGAGTGTAGAAACTCAGTAAAGTCCATGTTTTTTCAAGAAAGTTTCTGAGATTAATCTCAAAATTTCTAAATTTTTTTTCTACAGATTTTTTGATTTTTCAGAGTTAAATATGTCCATGTTTTTTCTTCAAAAACATTTTTGAGATTAAACTTAAAATTTCTGGGTTTGTTTTAGGAAATGTTTCCTTTATCTGCAATGACCCTCATACGCTGTCTTAGATTAGTTACTTTCTGTACAATTGTTGTTTTTATCTCAAATATATACCAAGTAGAAAATATTTTATATTTTAAGCAAGAAAATGTTTTATAGAAAAAGGAATCCCTAAATCATTATTAAGCTTTTTTGCGTTTATTGTTATCGTTATTTCACGTTTGGCAACAAAAGTAACATCAAGACATAAAGAAAAAATGTCAAGTCTCAATATTTCCAAGAATTATTTTATTAATTTAATTTAGTAACTACTTTATTTAGAATAATCCCCGACGTCGTCCATTTTATAATTTGATTTTCAAGCTGCTCTGTAACGAGAGCCAAAATGGATCTAAAGTGGAGGATTATGTAACATTGAAAAAACAAAAATAAAGGTTAAAAAATGATTTATTTCCGTCTCTGAATTCGACGGCTCGGTTCTTTCGGGCGAGTGAGAAAGCGCCGATGCGAGTCCGTACCTGGTGAGTGGGAGGATCAACTTTGCGTTTCTTCTTCTGGTTCTGCTTGTTGGTCCTGGGATAGACGGTCAGCGCCTCCTGCCACCTGCCAGAGCCAGAAACACTCTGCTGTTACAGGCGCCGCCCTTCACCGCCGCGCGCACACACACACACACACACGCACACACACCCACACACACACCCACGCACTCACTAACCCAAAAACAACAATTTCCCTCATGGGGACCAAGAAAATGTCCCCACAAGGAGCAATGTCCCCATAACCCCACATTGTAGACAGAAATAGGTTCCCATGAGGATATAAAAACATAGTACACACACACACACACACACGCACACACACACACTGCAACCTGGACGATTTCACTCAAACTGGACTGCTTAGTTTACCCAAAACAAGCTGCTGAATCCACATCGATTAAAGCTTTTAAAATACAAATAAAACATTATTGAGCAGGAAAGTGATGATTTAAAAAAAGCATCTAAAACTTGTGGGTAAAAATACAGCAGAAGTTTGAAAGGAGATTTATATTGAAGCTTTTAAACAACACAGAGGAAAATGTAAGAAACTTTTTTCCTGAAAATGTCTTAAGGCATTTGTTGTTTTTATTTCTTCAATAATATACTAAATAGATAATATTTTATAAAGTCTAATTTTGCAGAAAAAAAGAATCTATAGCTCATTGTTGACTCAGAATATTAACAGGTTTAATGTATTACATGGAAGTTAATATTTTCCAAAGCTTTTTTGGCTTCATTGTCTTTTTTTACGTTCGGCAATCGAGGTCGTTGGTTTTAGCGAAATGTAATCAATGAAATCAGAAAAACGGTTAACTAAAGAAAAAACTTTCTTATACCCAAATAAATAGGAAATGCTTAGGATTTATTTGATCTTTAATTTCCAAACTCCGGCCGCAGCGCCATCGGTCGACTCGGTCCGGATTACAAACATGGACGCATTCAATTTAGCATGAAAAATGTTTTATTTTCCTGTTTGAAAAGTAGAGTTTACAGTTTAAAAAGCTTCTGGATGTTACTGAGGTTAGTCTGAAAATGCAGATTTGAGTGAAGCATTTGCACTTTTTCTTTCACATTTGATCAAATGTTACAAACTAAGTTAATAAACTTGGAAATAGTTTTAACACTTAAAACAACAAAAAGCTGAAACAAATCAAGATTTATGTTGTTTTTAATCTGAATAATAAATGATGCTCTCTCTGATCTACACCGACTGAATTATTATAAATCATTTGGTTTTAATCACATCTGTTGATTTGACTGAAACATATTTTGTTTATTTCCAGTATTCAATGTTTTAAACACTCAGTCTTTTTTATTCATAAATATATAAGTACCAAGGGATTCATTTTATTACTGAAGGTGAATATATGCACATTTTCTTTCATACTTGAAGGTGCAAATTTTTATTCCTCTCTTATTTTATGGAACGCTGTAAAAGTTTATCGTTAAAAAATTAGCATTTACTGAGATAACGTTCTAAAAAGAACATTTTGAGAGTACAAACTGTGCAGTCGATGATTCTTAGCAAACAGAAACTGTGCGAGGGAATCCAGCAAAATGATTATTTGTGTTGCACTTTTTAAATCGTGGCACTGACATAAAAAAAACATTTTGTGGTGACGATTAACTGGGTTTAACTGGATTCAGCAGAACATCATTAAAGTGTCACAGCCATTTCTAATTAAATAATGTGATTAATGAAGATCTAAAATCACTAAAATGACTTAATAAAATGGAGCAAATTTCTTCAAATAACCAATTAATTTTTTTTTTCCACTTTGTCGCTCTTTAACGGTTCAAAAACTATAATAACATCAGTTGTTATTTAATAGAGGCGTTTAGAGTTGAAGTATGAGGAAAATGGTAAATAAACACGATTTGCACCATCAGCTGCTCCAGTAACATGGAGGCCAGATGAGGCAGAGTGGGAGGTGTCGCTGATGGAGCAGGTAGCGAAGTGAGGAGTGGGTGGAGTGAGTCACATTCCTCCAGAAATATCCACACAGAGCGAGCAGCCAAAGAGGAAGCGGCTCGGAAACAAAGACAGGAGCCAAATTATGGAGATTAGAACTGGAGAGTTGAGATTAGAATTTGAGAGTTGAGATTAAAGCTTGAGAGTTAAATTAAAGCTTGAGAGTTGAGATTAGAGCTTGAGAGTTGAGATTAAAGCTTGAAAGTTGAGATTAAAGCTTGAGAGTTGAGATTAGAGCTTGAGAGTTGAGATTAGAGCTTGAGAGTTGAGATTAGAGCTTGAGAGTTGAGGTCCCTGTTCAGAAAGTCTGAGGTCAGAGAGAAATGTTGGATGTAGGAATGAGCGCCGTCGTTACAACGCAGGCAGAGCCTGAGGCGGACAGCAGGGGGCGGTACAGCCTCAGCTGCAGCCACGTTTCTCTCTGAACAGCCAACAGTCATCTTTATGGCAAGTCCACTTGACATAAAATCTGTTTCACCACAACTGGGTGGGAACCAGCAACATTTACTCAGTTACTTGAATAACTTTTTCAAAAAAATGGGCTTCTAGGAGTGTTTGTACTTTTTATTTTTACTTGACTAATTTTATTTGATCAGCTACTCAGTACTTGAGTCGACTTTTTACCAAATACCTTTTTACTCTTGAGTGATTTCTTGTAAAAAAAATGTACAAAAAAAAAAAATCATCACAGACTTCTATGGAAGATCTTTTCTGCCAACAGTCATCACCATCTACAATAACTGAAGAATCTGAATTAATATGAGTTACAACAACATTTAATTTCCCTTTGGGGTCAGTGAAGTGTTTTTGAATTTGAACGACGTCACAGGCAGGTGCTAACAGTCCGTTGCCACGGTAACGGCCCGTGCCTCACCCGTTGATGATCTCTCGACACTCGGCCCGGATGAAGTGCTCCTTGTCGGGGGTGAGGATGCACAGCGAGCTCTTCTGGCCCGTCCGGGCCTCGCCGTCCACCACGTCCAGGCACTGGTTCATGTTGATGGTTCCCTGGGGCAGAGTGCTGGGCTGCAGGGTCACATGGGGGTCAACGTTAGGCGAAATCTGATGCAACAGGCTGGCTCTGAGGCTTTCACATGAGAGAATGTTACATGAACTACTGTAGCTTCTTGCAACAGCTTGCAACATGTGTCAAACTCGCGGTCTGGGAGCCAAACCCGGCCCGCCGGGGCTCTTTACGTGGCCCTCTAAACTCTAAAGGGACACATAAGATGAACCCTCCAGATAACATTGTGCATAAACATCATTTCATCAGTCAAATCAAAGCAGTTTTTATCTTGTGTTTAGTGCCAAATTACATCAATCAGATCCTACAGATTATTGCAAATTATTGTGAATTATCTTGAGAAAAATCAACAAATCCTCGCACTTTCACACCAATACATAATTGATAGTTTATTGCAGTTTTTTTTGAAAAAATGGTGAAAAACATTGGAACAAAGTGATGGTCACTCCCACCTGTAGGAGTAACCGTCATTCCTACAGGTGGTGGTTGTTTTACTTGCACTGAACAGCTGCCTCAACCGTAATGATACGGCGAGGAACAAAAAGTCGCGATTACTGTCATACATACACGCAAATATTTCTAAATTAGTACCACAACATTTAGATTTTTTTGCAATAAAAATCAAAAACAGTCGTAAAATCCTGGAGAATAGAAAAGACGTTCAATGTTATTTAATTTCAAGAATTTATTTATACTTTAACAGCTTGTAAATGGGTTTTATAAATAAATTCCTGCACAACCGGCCCTTTAAGAGCATTCATGATCTTTGCATGTACTCCAAATTGAAATTAATTAGTAAACAAAGAGATTTTTTGTTAAACCTCATTTTTCAGGATAGTTTCAACCAGACATGTCAGGATAACAAATTTTAATTTTGTCCCAGGAATTATTGCGATTGTTGTTTTGAAACCATCTTCAAGTAATATAATGGATTATAATTTATTCATTTTGGAATATTTACCAATCTTGTCCACCTGCTCAAAGGTTTAAAATCAGCCACTGTCCCCTGAATTTAGCGGCTATCGCTAAACTTAGCAACTTTTCAGACAAGAAGAAAATAAATCTGAACTGAGGTAGAAGAGTCTCTAATCTTCTCAATATCAGTAGTGGTAGTTTGAAGTGCATTCAGTGAACTGTAAGGCCAATTAAATCTCATCACATCAAGCTATCTGAAGCAGATACATGACCTACATGCTGGGACGTCATTAAGGACGAGTGAAACCTCTGAACAAAAGCTGGGAGCCGGCGGTCCATCGACCCAGTTATAAACTTTCACTGAATGAATGTAGCATCGTATGGGCTAGCAATGGAAATCAGCCAGTGGCAAAGCAAACTGGCAGCCAAAGCTAGCTAAGTAGCAGGAGCATATTAGAAGCTAGTTAGCGATAGCCACAACCACCTCAGGTCGCAGAATGGATTGAAGATGTCTGCGCGCGACATAAAGGAAAAAAACAAACAGAATACATTTTGTAGTATTAGGACTATTTTGAGACCTATGATTGTCATAACTTAAATGTTTTCTAATGAATTTAAGCTATAAATTTTTGTTACATGTATATCGGAGCCCCATTTAGTCCAATTCATTTGCCTAGAAAGTCCGGTTCGCTTGTGGAGGTGGGAACGTGTAATCAATCAAATAAGCAAACTCTGGTCCGCCTAAAAACCTCGGTTTGATTAACATAAACTCTTTTCCAGTTAGTTTGGATCATTTGACAGTTGAGTGGAGAAGTGAACCACATCAGCTGAAAATGTAACAAATGTTGCAACGTTGGTTACAACATGTCTAAGGGTGTTCTCCCTCCTCGGTTATCAGGAGGGAGAACACCCTTAGACTTTTTAAGTTTGTGCGGACGCACTGTAAAGACTAACCATGACAGCAAAATATCTTCTAGCTGCTTTTGACATGAAGGTCAAAGGTCAAGGACACACCTAGCTTCACACGACGACAAATAAATCCAACGATGGATAAGCCGGGGAAGGCCTTGACCCGAATCACACCGGGTACGAACCGGTGTCCGTTGGGCAACGACAGAGAGAGAGTGTGTGTGTGTGTGTGTGTGTGTGTGTGTGTGTGTGTGTGAGTGTGTGTGTGTGTGGGGGGGGGGGGGGAAACTGTGACTTTAGCCTGCACCGACCTTTGTTGGTTTAAAAAGCATTACATTATGA
>CAEGAE010081283.1:0-54463 GCA_903067095.1 Girardinus metallicus | reverse complement strand
AATGCGGGCTGTAATCAAAGCTAAAGGCGGCCCAACAAAATATTAGAGAGTGTGACCATTTTTTGGTGGCGACTTTTTTTTTTGGCCAGGCAGTGTATTTGACTTGAAAAACTTTGACAATACATTTTTTAAGTTGCTTTCCATCATTTTCATGCATTATACAAATTACACAAATCTGCTGTTCTGTCACTTGTATATTGTCAAACTTTTTTTTTTTTTTTTTTTTTAAACTTTGGTATACCTTGATACAGATAACCAGTTGATGCATACTTTTGTGCAATAGCTGAATCTGTTAATAGTGTCTACTTTGCTATGTTGTGCAAGAATCTCATAACATAATTCCTCCTTAGGTATTTTGAGAAGCGGCTATACGCGTCGGAGGAGACCTACAAAGAGGAAATAGCTCTTCTCCAGCTGAGGCTGGTCGAAAGTTCCTTGGAGGAATCTGTGATGAAAACTGCAGATGAGAGGTATGTTGGTAGGCCTTCATATAAACTGTTTATCCAGTGCTGTATAAGTATGTCAGAGCATTCATTCCTTTGGTCTTAATTTCAGCGCTATGCATCACATTCTGGCTGAAGAAGAGAAGGATAGAAGAGATGCATCTATTGCTCACCATGTAAGAATCTGTAGAAGATTTAATGTTAAATAATGTGATGTTTTATTAATTTATTTTTTTGGTTTTCGCTGTGAAGATCCATCATTGTGTTGGCTTTTCTCTTTTGAAGGAATTATTTGACAACTTGCGTGTTGAGCTGGAGGAGAAGCACGCAATGGACCTTTCCCAGCTGGAATTTTCTTTGGCTCTTTCTTATAAAGAAGAGTTGCAGCAGGTCAGGCACCGTGTTGGTTTCATGTAAGCTAAAGCATAAATCTGACGCTTCAGATTGTGAGTTTTCGTCGTCGTTTCCCAGGTGCGCTCAGACCTCACGGACCGTTACTACGAAGAGCTGCAAGAGATGAAGACGCGTCATGCGCTGGAGTTGGAGCAACTCCGAGCCAAACTTTCTGAAAGTCATTTACAAGGTGCCTCACAATTACAATTTAAGCAAATAAACACTCACCTTCCTTTTTGAAAGATCTTAACTTTAAGAAAATCTTCGCACAGATCTCACCAGAGTGCATTTGGAGGCAGAAAGGCAGGTAGAGGTAAGGAAAATCGATTTGTAACATTTGATTTGAATTTTGTCAGCATTTTTGTTCTTATTTCAGTGTTTTCACCCTTAATCAGGTTGAGGTAGAACAGAGGATGTGGCGTCTCACTGAAGAGCTTCAGACAGGGATGACAATCGTCCACACGCTTGAGAACAACCTTGCTGCTCTAAGTAAACAGCATGAAGCTGATCGCCAGGAGGAAAATCTGAAGAAATGGAGTGAAGAGCTTCAACAGAAAGACGAAAACGAGATCTGTGCATTGAGGTCGGACCTTGAGAGGGAAAAGAAATGCCTTGAAGAAGCTCTTGAGAAAGAAAGAGAGAAGTTAAAGTCTCTTGAGCTTTCTCTAGATGAGGATGAAGGTCAGCTCTCTTACACTAGCTACATTGGTCACATTTGACTTCTTCTGTTTTAATAAAAGCTGTCTTCCAGGCCCACAGCTTCTGATGGTAAAACAACGATTGGAGGCCCAGTACAACGACGAACTGCAAAAGGCAAAGAGCTGCATGGCTGAAGAAACAGAAGAGCTCAAAGCTGTGCTTCTGGAGCAGAGCGAGGAGAAGCTTCGACTAGCCCAGCAAAGGTCAGATCTGACATGTCGGGGTTGTGTTTGCTGTCATTAGGATTGTTCTACTAAACTTGAAAGTACATGAAGAAAATCCAACTAGTTCTTATTTATATTAAGGACTAGAGATACACCAATCAGAATCAAGAAATTGGCTCTAGTTGGTGATTGGCAGGATAATTATCCCCAAATCAGTGATGTGAAGGAGTAGTTGGATAAATGTTTATGACGGATAATGCATAAGTAGCATCGGTATACACTGATATTATATTGTCATTAATTCTTTTAATAAATTTGAAGGGTAAATTCTCATGTTCAGGGAGCCTGAACTCCATGTTAGGGATCAGAGGAATGTAATCTTGAGATGTTTAATCTCAAAGATTAAATTATTATATTATAAGTAGCCGCTACACTGCAAAAACACACATTTTTGTCTAGTTTCTAGTGCAAAAAATTTTAGAACACTTGAATTAAAATAAAAATAATCTAAAAGTAGCATTTCAGCAGAGATATACAAGCTTAATTAATTCAATTATTCCTGAATATGCATTAAAAAGTACTAGACTCATTTTCACTTGTAACAGGACATTTTTTCTGTTTTAAGTGGAGAAATTTTTTTTGTTTTGTATCTATATTCAATATTTATTGACTTAAAGCAAGCTTATTTATCTATCTATAGTTACTTTTAAGTTATTTTGTCTTAATGTAAACATCCTAAAAATATTTGCACTAGAAACTAGACAAAAGTCCTTGGTTAAAATTTTGTTTTTGCAATTCGAACAAGTTTCACTAATAATTATTTCACAAACAAAATAAAGCCAGCTACTTTCTTTTACTTTCCTTGAGCTTGTTTTCCTGTGCCCCTGTCTCCAGGTTTGACGAGGAGAAAGCGGAGTTGGAGCAGCGTTTGGTGCAGAGCTGCGAAAAGTCTGTGGCAGAACTGGAAGACGGGCATAAAGCCGAGCTTGAACATGAGAGGACAAGGCTCCTAAACAAGCACTCCGAAGAGATGAACGCGCTCCTCACCAAACACAAAGCCCAGCTGGACTCACTCGGTGCCTGTCACAGAGATCAGCTCGCAGCTCTGGTCAGTGAGCTTGAAAATAAGCACAAAGCTGAGCTTGTTGCTCTGGAATCAGCCCTCGATTCCAAACGAATGGAGGACCTTAAAAAACTGGAAGCTGCTTTCAAGGAAACTAGTCAGGCCCAGTTGGAGGCTTTGGAGGCAGAATTGGTGCACAGACACCAGGAAGAGAGGGATGAACTGGAAAAGAGAATGCTGGGAAATATGGACACTTTGGAGGCCACATACTTAAAAGAAGTGCAAGTAAGTAGAGACGAGCCAAGTACTCAATGGGGAATGGAAGTACTCAAACATTTACAGGGCAAGCCTTGATGTTGTTTTCCATGTTTAGTACTTCATGTATTCAACTTTATCACAGGTTTTGCGTGATGAGATGAATCGGCTTGAGGAGGAGCATCGTCAGGATCTGATTTCCAGGAGTTCAGAGCACAAACAGCGGATGGAGCGTCAGACTGCAGAGCAGCTGTCCATCAGGGAGGAGCTGAAGAGAGAGCTGGCTCAGGTTCACATGGACAAGTTCAAGGCCATGGCAGCTGAGCTTAACCACGTTCACAAGGTAAGGAATTATAGCCTCGTTATTGGAGTTCAATCTATGAAAACATGACAACTAAATAATTGGTTGATATTTCACATTAATTTGTTTTGCAGATGGAGCTGACTGCTCAGAAGGAGACGTTGGATACAGAACACTGCAGAGCATTGGAAGCACTTAAGCAGCAGGTACAGCTGTCCTCAAAATGCTTTTGATTTTCCTTATCAAGTCACAAAGCCAAAAATCAGAAACCTATTATGTCCTGCATTCATTCTTATATCATTATATTATGAACTTTCAATTTAGGAAATGAATTTGCTCAATATATCCTCTGCCCATCATTCTTTTTTTAGGAGAAAAATACTAGGTTTGAAAGAGAAAAAGGGAGTTTAAAGTCGAAGTACTTGACAATGGGCTTTTCTGAAGCAAACGACTATCTTGATTTTTGTTAGGGTTGTTTTGTTTGTGTTTTTTACTTAGAGAAGAGACCTGTTGTAGCAAATAAGCTGAAGGAAGCTGAGCCTGCATGGTTGTTATCCAGACATGACCAAGATTTTAGTGCTTAATTTCAGCTGGTGATCGTTAGGAGTCAGAGGTGGAAAACAGGGAGCCGATGGTCCCTGCATTCAGGACAATCACGGTAGATGTTTTTGTGTCAACTTTTGAAGTTTGCGGTTGATCGTTGAGACACCAGCAGCTACTTACAGGCAACGTAAAGCAAATATTGGCAAAATGGGGTTCGACCACAATGACAATTTTCTGGTAATTTAAGACCCAAGTAGTTTCAGAACTTTTTCTTTAAATGTTTTAAACTAAAACTGAATCCTGTACCTTTTTCTTTTCTTTTCTTCTTTCAGGTTTTGGAACTGGAGCAGCAACACGGCACGGCTCTGCAGGAGCTCTCACACACCTACAGTGTTGAAAAGGAGCAGCTTATAGAGCAGCATCAAAGTCAGCTTCAGGTGTGTGTTACACATAAATGATCAGATTATAATTGTGTATGAACTGTGGGTGCTCTTTAATAGCTTCCTCTAAAGCTCTTGTGTTTGGTGGCTGTTATAGCCCATTAGAGAAGGGATTACACTGAAACATTGTTTATCCTCTATAACGGCATATTTCTCTGTAGATGCTGGGTATTTAAATTTTCTTTTTTTTTCAACTTTGACGTACTAAAGATGTTGCCAGCTGCAAACTATGCCATTTGAAATTGTGTGGATTTTTGTTGTAGGAGCTGAGGGGATCTTCAGCACGTGAACTGGACGCCTGTCGCCGGGAGCTCGAAGAAGAGTCGGCAAGGCAACGGCAGCGCTTCCAGGAAGAGGTGGAGCTCCTCAAAGTTCAATCGGAAGAGCGACTTCAGGACAAGATTAACCATCTGAAGGTAAAAACTAAATTGTTGAGGAATGAGAAGAAAAAGATGAGGTGCTCAGAAATGTCAGACTGACCTCTTCAGTTTATTTTACCATATATTTAAAATCTTTTCTGTTTCTTCTTAATATTTTGAAATGTTATGTAGCCACTACAATATTGTTGGGAATATTGCGTAATAGCGAAGGATTATCTGGCGCTACAGTGCGTGTGCCGATTGTGATGCCCTCTTTAAGCTCCAGCTGCACCAGTTCAGAGGATAGTTCCCTCGCTTGGACTCTGTCCCATTTGAGCTTTACTCAAACCCAGTTTTCTCGTAATCCCACCATCGTATATGTACAAGTGTTGACGTCCGTCTGTCTCCATTCTCAATCTGTGTTCTTCTGGGCTGCGCGTGTGTTTCCGTTCATTCATCTGAACCACAGCTAAAAGGGATTGGATTTAGGGTTTTTATTCTCTAATGCCAACGGTTTTAAGGCAGAAAATGGGTATTTAATTGTTGACCATTTCAAATGTGCATTCAGGCAGATGGCCACTCATTTGAGGAAAGTATAACTTACAAGGTGTTGCTGCTGTTTGTATTTTTGTTTTCTTTTTTGCTCTGCATCTTCTGCTTCATGGAACCACATCGTTGCCATCGAAGACTGAATTTGAAGAACGGAAAAAGGTGGAGCTTGAAGATTTGAGGCGGAGCTTCACATCTCAGCAGCAGGAAAAGGAACAGATCTATACAAGCAAAATGAGCGAGCTCACCACCCAGCTGCAGCAACTGGAGACTGTAGTTGCCCAGGTACTGAAAACACCTGTACATAACAGCTCTTGCTCATCTTGTATGTCTTTCCCACTTTTACGTTGCATGGTGCAGATGGAAGGTGTAAAATAACATTTGATGTTGATTCCAACGACTGAATCACTTCAATGATTCAGTCATGTATAAATCAGGTTATGATTTACAGATAAGATTTGCACCATAACAAAATGCAAAATTCATATTTCATGTACAGTGGAGATGCTGGATCATTCTTATAATTATTTTTGAAATAATTGTATGTTTAAAGTGTGACAAGTTAAGGTTCTTACTTTCTAACTTTTCTTCTCATTGGTGTTATTAATTGTTTGAATATCTTCAATTTTCTCATGGTTATTTTGGGAAGAACAACCAGTTGAAAAACTTTACATTGCTTCCTTTTTGAGACCTGAAGTTTCATAAAAAATAAATTTAAAATATCTGAGTTGTTTTCTGTGAAATCCTGTTTGCTTTGAAGATTACTAAAACATGTTCTTTTTAAAATGACATAAATGTTTATCAATTTGAAGGACTTTGTGAATCCGTAGTTATCAAATAATTTTCCAGTTTTTTTTCTAATTGGCGTCTCCCTCCCCCATCTGATCGCTGGCAATAAAAATGTCCCCGTTTATTTTGTTTGTTTCCATGACACCGTTTGCTCTTTAAGGTAAAATATTAACATGCACTCTGGTTTCCATGAGGTTGGCATAGAGAGGTTTAACAGGAGGTGGAGGCTGTTGCCATGGCAGTGGCATTGTTTTATTGAGCTAGGTGACTGCTGGAGATGAGTTGAGGAGGGAATAGGGGGGAACAAGAGGAAAGACGTAGAGAAATGAAAGGTAAGAATAATAACAACTGAACTGTGAAGAAACTATTACGGCATTCAGATAGATTGAAGTACAACCCAGCTGCACTGACATGATGCTCAGAAGCGTTTCATCACTAAGAGCTGGATGTCAGTCCTGCTGCTGGACGAGGATGATTAGAAGTTGGGGGTGTGTTGCATTTTTTCTGGTTTTAACAGGAGTCGGGGACTGTGTGGATTACTAATTACTCTTAATTTTAAAGACTCTTTTTCTAAACATTTAAGTGACTTGATGCAATCCATAAAATGGATTAAAGAGGAAGGAGGGAACATTTAGTTTTGGGACTGTAATGACTGAAAACTGTCTTCCTCCTTCAGCTGCGTGCAGAAATCGGGTGCTTGCAGGACGAGTTGCACGGGAAACGCGCAGAGATGGAGACGTTGGACACTCTCCTCCAAAGAAGGGAGCGAGAGAGCCAGGAGGGGGGAAACCTGCTGAAGATGCTCACTGACGACTTGCAGGATGCCAGAGAGGAAAAGTAAGTAATTATTGTAGCAGTTTGCATAGATTATATAAGTTAAGATGTTAAATAAGTTATTGTTGTAAGAGCTGAGGGGAATAAGTTAAAATGTTAAAAATGTTTGCTGGGTAATTTTTAACAATAAAAGTGGCACATTTTAAGCACAGCCAGATTTGTCACTTTTCAGATTTTAGTACTTTTAGTACTAAGTAGCCTGTAATTCGACCTCGATAAATATTATGTCTTTTATGGCTGCAATAAATGTATGTGTAAAAAGCATTGAACCAGAATCTGCTGGGTTTTTTTTCTCTCCATAGGACCAAACTGTACGGTGCAAATGAGAAAATGAGTAAAGTGCTGGTTGAGATGCTTCGCAGTGTCATAGCAACCGAAGAACTGATTGGACAAAAGATCAACAGCAGGATCCAAACAAATGAACAGATGACACAGAGAAGTTCAAAAGAGCACAGAGAACAGGAATCAGGTCTGTTGATCTCAGACTTTACTCCATATCGGATTCAAACTGCTGGAATAATATAACCATTATAAGAAGCAGCTGCCTATTATTATTATTTTTTTTTTATACACACTTAAATGACATGAAATAAATTTTTCTTTTCCTATCCACAGGTATTTCAGTTGTAGATTTGACATCAGAGGAGATGGAACTGACCCAAATGCTGTGCGAGAGTCTGCTGGTTACAGACACTCAGATCAGTCCTGGAGGAGAAGAATCGGCCCTTAAAGCCTGCAGCAGGTTACGTCTGGCAGTGGAGATGCTCCTGGACCTGCTCTATCAAGCTCACACACAGGTAAAGAAACTCTGCAGACATGGATTTAAGGAACGGTGTGTAAGGAGTCTTGAAATTAATTTGTATTTTGTTGCAGTGCAATAATCCCTTTGGAAAATTAGGAAAAAAAAGAGTACATTTAATTAGAGAAACTATATATAAAGGGTGGATATCCTTAAAAAAACCTTTAAATTCATTTAAAAAATATAATTTGGCCTTAAATACAATAACTACAGGTCTTAAATGTTGTTATGGTAGGACTATTTATTCTTTCATATTCTCTGTAGTGTTATTTTTGTTGTTTTTTGCCAGGTCAAAGTTTTGATTGCATTCAGACAACATCTTCATTCTATTCTGACTCGAATTGGTTGAGGCTACCGCTAACTAGCTGCTAATAACCCTTTGCTAGCTACCTTTTTTTTTTTTTTTTTACATCTGTCATTGGTAAGTGTAAATTATTACCAGTTGGCTGGGTGACATTCATCTTTGCCACTAACTCATTTCTGTTGCCAACCAGTTCGATGCTACATTCACTTGGCACTATTATATGTAAAACGTGCAATTTTTCTTTTGTGTCTTTGTTGTGATACAGGTCTTAAATTTGATTCAAAATGGTCTTAAATTTGAATTGGTGAAACCTGCAGAAATACTTTTTATTGGTCCGCTTTGACAGTAGGACAGAACTTGACAAAGTTTCTCTGGATTTGTCTTTTTGCTGCAGTTGGAGCAGACTTGCCATGTTCATCTTACCCTTGAGGAGAAGTTCACCCAGGGCAGAGAGGATGCAACTCAGCTTCTTGAGCAGCACAAGCTCCTGATGAAGCAGCTTGATGAGGAAGCCAAGATGAAGACTCGCCTCCAGCTGGAGCTCCACAAGGCAGAGGGTCAGCTATGTGTTGTTAATTGAGTTTTTCTGAGAGCATTTCTTTGGTAATTTTTTTTTTTTTTTTTTTTAATACCGGTTGTTGCTGTTTTCAGGGCTTTTGGATGGTTATGTGGCTGAAAAAGCTGCCTTAGAGGAGTCCCTCCAGCAGAAGGAGGCTCAAGAAGAAAAGCTTGTGGAGGAGCTGGAGGGCCTGAAGGTGAAGCTGCATAAGATGCAGAGTCTCGCCGCAGAGCTGGACTCTGTCAGAGGGAAGTATCAGGAGCTCACTGAAGAGCACACCATTCTCCTGCGCCAGAAGGAGCATCTCTCTGCTGGACTTGGGGAGAGAGAGAAAGGTGAGCAGAATCCATTCAAAATCATGGAATAAATGAAAATTTAAAATGTCATGAAATAATATTTCTGTAGCAAACTGTAACGCCTCTTTGAATCAGCCTTGACCATGCACTTATATAATATCTGTGCTCAGATGTGCCACCTCTCCATTGGCCATTGGCTCAATTTAGATCCTGGCGCAGGTTTGTGGGTCAGAGTGAAGTGTGACTGTGTGTGTTTGAGTGGGAGTGGGTGGGGGGGGATTACTTTGCAGTGTAAGGTTGCGGTGCCATTTGCTGTTGTCTTCCTCTTTTAGCTCAGTACGTGTAACTGTATATTAAAGCTGTATTGTTTTGTTATCTACATTTGAAGAGATTTGCAACCTTCACCTTCCTTTTCTTTTTCTCCAAGCTTTGCTGGCAGAGACGGAGCGTCTGACCCAGGACAGGCTGGACTTGCAGAGGCAGGCGGAAAAGGACCACAAGTCTCTCTCGCTGCGCCTCAGGAACCTGGAGAGAGAGCTCGAAGATCAGGAAACTAAACTCCTGGAGAAAGAGCTGCAACACAAGAATCACTCTGAAGACCTTAGTCAGCGTGTCCAAGCGCTCGAGAAACAGCTGAAACACGATAGGCAGTTTATAGAGGTGAGCTTATAAACCGTAATGAAGCATACCCTTTAATGTGAAGTAATATATTTCTACGTTATATTATGTGTTGTTTGGCTTGTTCTTGAGTTCGAGTGTCGCGTTTTAGCATCTCGGATCGTCTTTAACCAGTTTGTTTTGCTGCATGTAGGAGCAGGCCGTGGAGCGGGAACATGAGCGAGACGAGTTCCAGCAGGAGATCCGCAGGTTGGAAGCCCAGCTCAGACTCACAGGAAATGGAGACAACAAGGCACACAAGGTGAGAGCCATTACCTCTGGATTACTTTTTTTTTTTTTTTTTTTTTTTTTTTCCCCGTCGTAATGCTGGTCATTTTGCCTCTTTGCCATTTTGTACCTTTTGTCACATTGGTACATCGTCTGGTACTTACCTTTTTTTAAAAAAATGAAAAAGTAGCATCTTTTCCTAAATGTTATTAACCAAAATAGCATTTTTCTCTCTCTCTAGGGGAACATTTCTTAACCACATTTCCAAAATCATCAGTTTGAAAAGTGAATGTGCGACTCTCAGTAAATAGAAGTAGATCAATGGGATCATTACCTCTCATAAATGTTGAATGACACAAAGTGCAATCAGAGCCACAATCAGTGAAAATGGGGTAATGGGAGGTAATAAGTTCATGTTAAATAATGTCAGTAATAACAAAATCCAGTTCAATATTAATGGGCACCAGTTGGAAGAAATGTCTTCACAGTTTTTTGGATTTTAATGTAAAACAATCAAGTCATAGATCATATTTGTATGAATTCACACATCTATTCTTTCATTAGTTTCTTGTTTTGTTAGATTCTAATAAAACTGTAGATGCAAGATGTGAGCATTTTTATGAATATCTGAAATTTACCATTTATCCAAGAGAGAATGCAGTGCTATGCAGTGGTCAAGTAGGGATAAAAAAAAAAAGTGAGTCTTGTGCAGGAAACGGAGATAAAAATTGGCAACATGGTGAACTGAACCAAACATGATTTAGGTCAGTAATTGTAAATCTGCTCTAAATGGTCTTGAATCAAGGTTTTTTTAACCCAGTGCTGTGTGTTTGAATTGTTGTGTAACTAACAGAAATGAACTTACAAAATCGTCAGTGTTTCCCAGCATAAATGCATAAAGCAGAAATCCTATACTGAAGTGTAAACTTGTTTTTAGGTTGTCAGTTTGTGCTTCCCACGTATAATTTTTGTAATTTTCCAACTGGGACACGAATCAATTAATTGAATTATTGATACTGCATTTTGAATGCCAATAAGCCTGACTGTTGCTATGTGCTTATCCCTGTGCTGAATGGATTGCTGTAGTTTGAAGACTTGCTGCTGCAGGTATGGAATCTAACTGTGGTGTAATTTTCATTGCTCCTCTGACACTTGTGCATGACTTCCCTTATTCCTGTGTAATCATCCATATAGTCTTTTTAACTGCGTTTGTCGTGAGTCCAGTATTCTTTACCATCATTCAATAGCAAATAGAATCTTTCCAACACACCTTCTATCTCTGTCATTGCTCTTGGGGATGGTTTACCTTAAATCTCTTGATCATTGGCTGCAAATCTTGAATGGCTTTTGTCACTTTTATTGCAAACCTTGTAGTTTTCCGTTTTTAATTCTAACTTCTCTACCAAAAACTCCATATTTGAGTTTGGAAGAAAAAACTTTTCCCGTTATCACTGCAGGTGGAGAGCCTTCAATCTATGGTCAAAGATAAAACAGATGACCATGACTCATTACTTGAGGCCAATCAGCAAGCGCAGCGCGATCTAGCAGAGCGCAACGAGGAGATAGACAAGCTAGCAGGACGGATCCGAGAGCTGGAACAAGCGCTACTCAACAGTGCGGAAAGCGTTCGAACCGTCAACGAACTGGAGCAAGAGCTGCACAAAGCAAAGCAAAGGGAACAGGAGCTCATACAAGTAAGAGCTGCTAACACACTCCCAGATCAGTTATAGTTCTGTGAAAGTATTTACACATCTTGGGTTTTTTTTATTGGTTTGCCAACAAACGTTGATGTATTTTGCCTAGTGTTTTGTGTGCACAAAAGAACGTGTTTGTGTTTAGCTTCCCACAGTGAATAGTTTGAGGAAAACCTTCTCTGCAAGTCTTTTCTTTCAAGTCCTTCTACATCTGAACCCATGAACTGAGCTCCTTCCCTGTCCCTGCTGAAGAAAAGCATATGCACAACATGATGCTGCCACCACCATGTTTCACAATGAGGATGTTTTACAAGTTTCCCTTTTTGGAAACTTATTTTTTTTTCTTCCAAAAAGGGCAAGAAAAGTGTAATTTTTGTCTAATCAGACCAGAGCAACTTCTTACACAAATTTGCCATGTGCTATACACAAATTCTGACTTAATGCAAGTAGGACTTTTTAATTTAAGTATATATGTATGTAAAATTACTCAGACCGCACTAGATTCTATTCAGTGATAAGGGATGATTACAAGTGTACTCCTTACACTTCAGATTGACTGTCATATAAAATCCTAATATACTTTGTCACATTAAAATCAAAACCCTCAAACATGAATCAGTTTCAGCTTTTTGAACGGCTCAGTGGTTCTGTATGTCAGCAAACATGTTTTTCAATGATTCTCTCTCTTCTTTTTTTTTTTTTTTTTCTGTAAGGATAAGCTTGCTCTGGAGCAGCAGCAGCTGTCCAGCAGGCTCCAAATCTCAGCTTTGCAGTCCAAACTGGATGAGACGAGGCACTGTTACCATGACAGCACCCGTGACCCCACCCAGGAGCTTAGGGATACCTTGGATGCTGCCCAGCAAAACCTACACTGTAAAGAGCAAGAGGTCTGTCAGGCTCTGTGTAAAACTGTTTTGTGAATCGTTTAGTCACCAGATTTGTTCGTTCGACTGCAGTGCCATCTTTTGGTTAAAACAGGAATGACGGAATATCCTCTGACATATTTTTTTTTAATCCGTCATCATTCTGTCACGTAGGTCGAGGTCTTGCTTGGCCAGTTGGAAAACGTGCAAAGAGACTTGCACCAAAAAGAGGTTGAATTGAAACACCTCACAGCTCAGCTTGAACTACTGACGAATAAGAATGCGGCTCAAGTTGAAGAGCTTCAAAAGGAAATTTCTACCCTCAAAGTGAGAACTGTTTTGTTGTCGCATCAAATTATTTTCTTCTTTTTAATTTGAACTTTTCAGACTGTATTTTAAGGTAACCAGATGCATCATAAAATGAAAATCCTCCGTCTTTTTCACCTTGGTAACTCATATTGGAAGTGTAAGCAAACTGCTGTGTTTAACAGGAGACAATGTCCACCCTCACTGAAGTAAATGAAGAAAAGGGACAAGTTCATGTGGCACAAAACGAGGAAGAGACGCTCCCTGCTGCACTTCTTCAGGAGAAAAATCAGGAGATCGATCATTTGAACTGCGAGATCCAAAAACTTGAACAAGAGCTTGAGAGTGCAAGGGACAACCGAGTCGGTGTAAGCATTCTGACAAGTTTCTCCAGAAGTTGATTGGGTGCATCAAGTTGAAACATTCGACAGGGTTGTACGAATGCTTGAATTTAATTTAGGTGTTTTCAAGGTTTGGAAAGTGCTTGATTTCTGTATGAAGTCCTTGAAATTTTTTGATATTCAACCTGCACAGTTTTGTAATAAAATGCAATCCAACGCTTGATTCAAAGCCTGAATTTGGAAAACCTTATTTACAGTTGAAACCAGATATTTTCATCCACGTTTCTTCTCACTGTCTGAAATTAAATCAGAACAAACTTGCCTAGTTTTTGGTAAGTTAGAATTACCAAAATTAGCTAAATGCCAGAAAACTTAGCAAGAACAATTTTAGACATTTTTTTTTGTAACTTGTAAAATATAAGACACTTTTCTTATACTTTAGTTATTGATATTCGTTGTTTTTTTTTTTAATTAGTATTTTAATTTCAAACCATTAAAATTGTTATATTTTAGTTTACTTTGTCCTCGCTGTAAAAGATAGAATACTATCACAACACGTTATTAATAACAGTAATCAAAATATAAAATTATAAAAATTATAAAATAGAGAATTGAAACAATCATTTGTATTGTTTTTTTCTACGTTTGATGCTGGGAAAGTTTGAAAACTTACCTTGAAAATACTTGAAAAGTGCTTAAATTTTACTGTGGGAAAAGTGGCACAAACCCTAATCGGGAAATGTTTGCTTATTTTTCCCTCTGAAAGGTCCTGGAGGTTGAGCTGGAGGATCTGCGGTCTCAGGTGGAACATCTTCAGTCTGAAATCACGAGAGTGCGTCAGGAGAAGCAGGAAGAAGAGGAGCGGCTTCATGAAGTCATCAGCACGCTGCAAGCAGAGCTCGCCACCCTGGGTCCTAACCTGCACGAAGTCAGCGACTCCCAGGACGGCGACAGCATCAACCCCTCTCCGTCCCCCAGCCCGGAGCCGCACATGGAGACCCTCCAGGAGAGGAGGGGAGGTCCGAACAGCCTGAAGCACGAGATCAGCCTCACACGTTCTGCCGCCTCCTCTTCTCTTCGCTCTCGGCTCAAAGCCCTGCAGAGTCAGTTTGAGACTGCCGTAGCAGAGAAGGAAGGACTCCAGCGCCTGCTGCTCACACAGGAGGAGGAGTACCGGACACAAGGGGAAGAGTTTGGAAGGAGACTCGGAGTCGAGAGGGAAAAGCTCGATGAAGTCCAGGGTCTCCTCAGGCTGAAGGAGACAGAGCTGGAGGAGGAGAAAGAAAAGAGAAAACTGTCGGAGGAGGAGAGGGACGGTCTAAAAGTTGAAGCCGAAGGGGCAACTGCAATGCGTGAAGAGAAAGCCCGCCTGAACGCCGTGGTCCTGGACTTGCAAAACAACGAACAAGAGAGACTGAGAGAGATTGAAGCTTTAAAAACAAATTACAATGAGAAGAAGCTGGAAATGGAGGTCCTCAGAGAAGCCAGCCTCACCTATGAGAGGCAGGTGCAGGAAATGAGAGCGGAAAACGTGGAGATGGAGAAAACGATGGCAGAGGGAAGAGAGAGGATTAAAACTCTGGAGACTGTGAAGGGAGAACTTTCAGCAGAACGTGAAGCGCTGAGGAGGAGAGAGTGTCGGCTCCAGGAGGAAATCGAAACCCTCCGAGAAGAAGTTGGTTCAATGAATGTCCTCATCCAGGAGCTGACAGCTAAGCTGAGAGACCAAGAAACCAGTCAAGAAGAGGCTCAAAAGGAGTTTCTGGTGAGTGTCAAATTGTTAATAACATTTTTGAGCCAATATTAAATATTCTGTACTGATCTAGAAGAAGATGATTCTGGGCTTGGAGGTTTACCCTTTACCTACCTAACAGAAATGAAGACTACACATAGCCTTAGCGTTTTTCATTGATTTCTAAATCTTATCAAATGCTGAGATTTTATTCAGGGACAATATAGTCAAAATCATCACTAGTCTTTATTGGCAGAATACAAAGAAGATGAATAAAAAAATCCAGATTTGCTGCGTAATTCAGAAGCGCAGTGGCTGAAATATTGGAAAATGATCCAACTAAGCATTTCAAAAATTCACTAAAAATACAGGAATTATCAGAAAATCCCCAAAACATCCTAAGAAGATCAAACCAGAGTTTGGTATGAGCTTTTCTTTTTAAAGCCACTGGAGCAAAACATTAGCATCTAGCATTAAAATGTACTTTAATCCTGTTTGTAAACAGATACACTAATCCCAACAATACTGACAGTCTGTGTTAGGAAGTTGGAATTTATTAATAAGTCTAGTCATAAACTAAATTCTGAGGAGAAAGTGTAGTGAAGCCGATTTTATGCTACAACAGCCTGCCATAATATAAAGGAGTGGAGAGGCAGCAACACTGTAACCTAGCAACAGCTGTTTACCTTTAGAAAAAATAATTGTGATTTTAGCTTTATTTAGCAGGTGGAAAGCCATGGTTTTAATTTTTTTTTCCCCCTTTCAGTTATGATTGATTTATATCTGACTTTTGATTAAGACATGGTAAGATTGTAAATTACTTTTTCTTGTTGTTTTTTTTAGCTCTTTTACTAACTTGACCTTTAAGAAAGGTATTAATGTTAACATTAATAGAGCTCCAAGCCTGGCACTGTTCAACGCGAGCAATATCGCGTCGCTTTTCTGCCGCACATGCAGCTGTTAAAGCTGCTGCAGGCAGGACCACATCTGGTTGTAGTTAAGGGGCGTCTCTGCTATGACGTGGTGCAACACTGACTGCAGAAATGTGAGGAAGTGTCTCTTTAAAATGAGGAAGAATGAAGAAAATCTATGCTAGCTCTTAGTTTTAACACTGTTGGAGTCTTAGTTTGGGGTTTGTTTGTTTTTTTTTTAGTCGCTCTGTCTGAACAGGATGTGGTAAGGCGCAACGTTTTCTCTTGTAAGACGGCGTTTTGTAGGTTTGGTTTGTAGCATCGTTAGTCTGCCCAGCTCTGTTTGTAGTTGTTTGTGTGTGTAGCTAATTTTAGGCAATTGCAGCCTTTCTGGTACAAATATTCCGCTGCATTCAAAGCGGAGCCTGGCATTAATATACGTCACAAGACGTTTAACTCCACTTGTGTGATGCTTGTGAAATTTTCTGCTTAGTCAAATGAAAAGCAAAGTATGTGGATTTTAAAGCCCAGTTCTATTTACTTTTACCTTTCTGCCAGACCCATGCAGATGTTACCCTGGCCAAAGCAGAGGCTTCCTTGAGACAGAGGAAGTCTGAGTGTGCCCAGCTGAAGGCTGAAAATGAAGCTCTTAAGGCTGAGCTGGCGGCAGTGAAACAAGGACTGAAAATCGGCTCGGAAAGGACCGGAAAACCTCATGAGAACGGAGAGGTGGGAATATGAAAGCTAAAAACTGTATCTGTTGTGATCTTTAGGTGTTTTTGATTGGTTTTGATGGAAGTGACTTCTGCCCTTCAGATCAAACGGCGACATCTTGTTGACCTGGAAGCTGAAAACCAGCGAATGAAGGCAGAGCTTGAGCATCTTCAGCAGGACGTGGGCGTACAGGAAGAGGAACTAGCCTATCAGCGCAGAGAGCTGGAGCAGCTCCGTCAACTGTGTCAACAACAGGAGACGGATCCTCACCATCAGGACTACCACATCAAGGGTACATATAGCAATTAAATATTAACATTCAAGAGGTACTTTTTTTAATTTTATCAAACCGACTAAAACTTTTGTGTTTCTCTCAGACGTTTCTCACAGAGCTTTTGAGGATGTTCTTTCGGTCTCTCGTGATGAAGCCTCTCTGAGCTCCCCGGAGGTTCTGAGAAAACTCGAATGTTCCGAGGACCAAATCAGGGAGCACTTCCACGTCTCCGTCCTCGATTCCCGCCTGTCTGAGCTCAGTGGTCTGAACTGTACAGGTCAGGATCTTCCCCAGGCTAAAATTTCTCCAGGGGTTGTGATGGAGCCTCCACACTCCAGGACGGTCACCCCAGATCCAGCCACCCAGAATACCCACTCCCCGGGTTCTTTGACCGCGTCCGACCACTTCTCCGTGCTCGATTCGCTGGACCCAGACAAAGTATGCTGTGAAATATATATATATTTTTTTATACATGTACATTTGAAGCAGGGCTGCACAGTGGCGTAGTTGGTAGCACTGTAAATTCTCGCTAGGTGTGTGTGCATGGTTGTTTGTCCTGTCTGTCTCTGTGTTGCCCTGCGACAGACTGGCAACCTGTCCAGGGTGACAGGTTGCCCGAAACGTTAGCTGGAGATGGGCACCAGCACCCTCCCGACCCCACCAGGGACAAGGGTGTTAGAAAATGGATGGATGGATACATACATTTTAAATGTCTTTTTAAGAAAAACTCAAATATGTATATAAATATTTGTATTTTGTAATTATTTTCTCAGCTTGACCAGTTGGAAGAGCTTGACCTGACAGCGCCTCCATCTCCACTCGGCTCCACTTCTTCCTTCTCAGCTCAAGAATGGAACAGTGATGGATACGGGAGCAGTAAGTCCCGCTGTTCCCCAGCAGCGAGGCAGCATTTGACAGCCTCATCATATTATGAGTCAAATATCTTGCTGTTTTGTTATGCAGCTGATTTCTGTGTAAAGTAGAGTGTCTTCTGAAAAAATACTTGACCTACTAACTTATGGCGCTAATTTTTTATCTCAAAGGTTACTTTATATCATTAATGTTTCTAGCTAAGGGAAGAAAATGGTAAAACTAACAATACAGAACAACATACAGAAAATTTCAACCATCCCTAATTTGAATTTATTGGCGTGACGACTACGTTATTACGTAGTATTTTGTTTTTAATGCTTGAGATTAGAGATTTAGACGTACACATACTAAATGTGAATATATAAATGATAAATATGTAAATAATATTCCGAGAGCTACAAGAATCATAACTCGCTTTTGTTGTAACATTAGGAGCAGAAAACAGCAATTGTATGATCAGAATTAATCCTTCTCGCAACAGACTGATGAATTCAAATTATTATTTTAAGATATTTAACAATATAAATGCCCCTCTCTAATTATATTGTTTCCATTTTCATTTGAATATAGTTCTTTATTCATCCTCTCTGACTTTCTTTAGGTTAACTTTAAAGCCTGACGTGTCTTTTTGAGAGAGTAATTTTTTTAATACTCTCTCAAAAGGGTTGAAAAACTCTGAAAATAATTGCATTTTGAGATGGAAAAATGTCGGGGAAACCAACAGACATTCTCTCCTCTTTCTGTCATTCAGACGTGAGTTCAGAACTGGGAGCTCGACTGAGAGTGGAGCTGGAACAGACGGAGAGACTGGACGCTCAGTTTGTCCAGTATCTGCGCTGCAGAGGAATAAACCCCACAGCCAACACGGACAGTGCGGCAGGAAGCATGAGCTACAGTGATGACTTGTTGTCACTCGAGTTTCAGGTAGGCTTTGCCCCTGAATAGTTGCAACCGATTGTAAGCCTGAGTTTCACGTAGTTCTCGCATCTTTCCGCAGGATCTGTTGAGAAAGGTTTACCAGGAAAGCTGCAGGATTCTCACACTGAGCCAGCGTCGCTGCGCTCCTCCATCTCAAGCCAACACTTCGGATCTAAAGACCTTCTCACCAAGTCGGACCCGGCATCGCTTTGGAGACGGCTCGGCTCCACTGGACCACAGGGAGAATTCAACTCCCTCTAACCCTCCAATGAACTGGCAGCAGGAGAAGAGAGCCTTGCAGGAGACTGTGGTCGCTCTTAGAGAGCTGCTCTGTCGAATGGCACAAAGACAAACACAGGTGAGTTTCTATGATTTATCCTCAGTTGGGCCATTTGTTTGGAATTTAGAGTACAAATGTGTTTGGTATTATTTTTTAACATATGGGTTAAAGTACTGTTCTTTTGTTTTGTTGTTTTTTTCTCTTAAGACTGATTATGCTGATGATGACTGGCACAGAAGCCACCTACAGTCTGATGGACATGTTGAATCTCAGATTAGGGCAGAGCTGGAGGAAAACCAGAGGCAGCTGAAATGTGCTCACAATTCTCTACAAGAGCATAAGAACAAAATACTTTCTCTCAGGTACATTTGGTAAATTTTATTTCTGTTACTCACGGTTTGTTCCGGTGTTTTAAAATGTATTTTGAAAGCTTGGAACTCATTGCGCTTATTTATGTTTGTCAGGCTGGCTGCAGAGGAGGCTGAAGAGGCCTTGAGAACAGAACAGACCAGATTCCAGGAGCTTCAGCAGGAGCTGGAACAAGAGAGAGCTCTGATTCTCTGTAAAGACCGAGACAGAGAGGAAAGGATGGAGGTTAGACGAGAACCAACAGAAATACATTGATCCATCTAATTATTTTATTTGTCTAACGCAAAAACTAAAATCCATTGATATTTTAGAAAACGTAATTTATAATATGAGGGAAGGTTAAAAAAAAAGATTATTTAGATGCTTGTCTTTAACATCAGTTTGGATGTTAAAATTCATAAATGCTAAATTACTGCTGTAAGATTGAAGTGATGTGTGGATTATGAATCGTATTTGACTTTTTCTTGTACTCGCAACAATACGGTAGAATCTGAACTCTGTAGTTCACTATTTATGCAGAACAATAAACACAAAATAAAAAATGGCATATAAATAGACTTAAGAAGATTGTAGCTGCTGATCTGTTGGGTGTAACAACACAAAGGCAGTGAGGACACATAAAAACACAAGCTAGTATAAAGTGGGACATGGAGAGGACTAAATGAGGAAATGGACTGCCTTGGAAGTGTGTAACGTGCCGTTCTGTTCGATATTCTGCTGGACAGTCAAGTTCATATTTAGCGTAATGAACTAAAATGGGTGTGAGGGGAGTCAGACAGTGACTGGAACTCATATGACTATTTTGTTTTTATTTTTAAAGATTTGTGAGAAATGTTTCTACTGTCTTAAAAGTTCATGTTCCAAAATATGTGGTGGAGCCAGAAAAACCGTGAAAATCAGCATGCCATGTACAAAAACCCAAAAAAACTTATTTTCAGGAACTATATTTGTCAATATCTGATTGTTCATACACTGAATTTAACCAGTATGCTTTTAGCTTTATAAACCGTTTGTCAAAATCTCCCAGCAACCATTTCTGCACCCAATTCTAGAGCTGTCTCTGATTACGTAAAAAACAAACAAAAGTAATGTATCTTAAATTTTGATATCATTTTTCCTTTCCAGGCTGTTCAAGTTTCCTCTGAGAAGCTCAAGAGTGAGGTCATGTCTCTAAAGGCTCAGGTGGAGCAGGAGAAAGTGGCCTGCAGCAACCTCAGACAGGAGCTCCAAATCGAACAGTCCCGTAGCGGCCTGTTAGAGAAACGTTTGCAGGATGCCCAGAAAGAGCTGGAAGACGAACACAAACGTTTCAGCCATCAACAGGAACTCCTCCTGCAGGAAAAGGATCAAGCCGAACGCCTCCTGATCGAAGTCAAGTCCGGTCTCGCTGAAAGTCACTGTAAGCTGGCGGATTCTCACAGGAAGCTCGAAGAGGAGCGGCAGCTTTGCTCCAGACAGATAGACGAGCTGAGTCGCAGACACGAGGAGGATACGGCAAGGGACCAGAAGTTCATCTCTGGTCTGCGCTCCCAGTTGGAGCAGGAACGAAGGCAGGGGGAGGACCTGGCAGCTATGACGGACAAACTCAGGGCCGAGCTGCTGGAAAGCAGGAGAAAATGGGAAGAAGACAGAATAAGGCTGGAAGAACTTCAGAGGGAGAAGGAAGCCGTTGCCAGGCATAGAGCTGTGATGGAGACCTTGAAGGAGCAAAACCGGGAGCTCAGCAGCGCTCTAGAGATGGAGCGACAGCGGTCCAGACTCCAAGACATCGAACTAGCAGGGCTGAAGGAGAGGTTACATCTGTTGAAGGAGAAAGAAAGGGAGAGAAATGACCAACTGGAGAAGGAGAGGAGAAAAGAGAGGCAAGAGGTGCTGGAGAGAGAAATGCTTCAGGACAGGACTAATAACAAAGTGGTAAAGTATCAGCATTAATTCTTTCTTATTGAGGATGCAAACATTTAATGGAATTACGATTGTTGATTAATGATTTATTAGCTGAAAATTAGTTCCAGTTGATGAACTAGTAACGTCTGCTTAGAACTTCTTTTAGTGTTGTAGTTTGGCCGCCATCCAGCAGATGGCGCCCCTCTTCATCCTTAATTGGAGCCAGTTGATACAAGAATAGGAGATACCCCAGAATGGGGAAGAGAGGCGATTCAGAGTCCAGTGTGACATGCAAGATGCCACTTTATGTTGATTTGTTGCAAAATATAAACACTTGATAAGTTCCTTAAGTTTTACCTCAGTAGATCTGTTCAGTCGAGCTGTAAAATTACTGATGTTTTACGAAGGTGAGGAGGTCGTGATGACATAAAAGCAGAGACGATAACACAGAAAAATGATTACCACGATTGGGGGAAAAAGTCAAAACATTATGCCAGTAAGCACTGTTGATTTTGAGGGCTGTCGTAAGTTAATGCGCTGCATGAAGCGAAGTTTTAACGTTTCTTCAAGAGCAACGGAGGATTAAGTGTTTCGCATATATTATTTTTTCCATCTTTTATTTTCCTGTTCAGCAACCTAAGTTGGTTCTTGTTTTTTTAGATTTTATAAATATGTCTAAGCTTAATAATGTGAGAACGCCACAATTTTCTGTTTATTCAGTCAGCATTTAATACGACTGACAGAAAATAATATGTATGTATTTTTTTAATTCAGGACATTATGAAAAAAAAAACCCCTTAATGTTATGTAAAGACAGTTGGCCCTTTCCATTCAAGAGAAAACTCAGATTTTAAGAAAATGGCCGCTTACCAATTAATCATTAGTCTGTTGATAAGAACAAACAACTTTAGATCAACTTGTTGATAACTTGCATCCTTACTTTTACAAAAGTAATCCTATTATGTGAAGTGTTTTTCGTTTTTGTTTCATTTTTTGTTTTGCACAAGCAGATGACATCATGTTTCTTTTCAAAGTTGGAGTTGGAGTTACTGAGGCAGCAAGACCAGCAACGCATGCAGGAGCTGCAACAGACTCTTGCAGACCTGGAGAGAGAAGACAGGGAACGGGAGAGAGAGGTGGCAGCTCAGAAAGAACTGCTGCACCATAAAGTAATCTCCCCACAGCGTCCAATCAGCATCTCCCATATGGACGGGGCCCAAGCAGGTGTCTCTCTGCAACACCAACAGGTCTTAAAACCCTTATTACCTGTGATCTCTTTGAATGAAATTCGGGACAATTGTAGCCATACCAAATATGTTGATTTTGAAACTTAGAATATAATTTTGGAGATTAGATTAAAAAAATTCTTTTTTTTCTGACTATAGAGGGTGTCTACATCATCATCCAATCTGCTACAGACATTGCTGAAGGAGAACTCTGATTTGACTGAACGTTTGACGTCCGTGAGTCAGGAGAGTGCCACCTTCAAGAGCAGACTCGCCAGCCTGGAGAAACAGCTGCAGCGCAAAGAGTCTGAACTTGCCAAAGTGACCACAGAAACGGAGAATCAACCCGTCAGTGATCCAGTCTGCCACAGCAGGGTCAGTACAGGCACAGAAACGATACAGGCTGGGTCCAAATTCGGGGGCTGCATCCTTTGAAGGCCGATAACGTCAGTCATGCGATGGAGGCTGTCCAAATTCAAGTGCTCCTCCAAATGCATCCTTCCGTTCATGGATGGGTCTGGTGTATCTTTAGCAATCCACCCTATCTCAAGATTCAGTGCGGCTGAATGAGACATTTTTGTTTATGCAACAATGGTGAATGAAGCGGGACAGGAGTACAGTTTTAGGTAAAAGTACATTAAAACATGGCAGTACAAAAATTAGGTTTGCAGCAGAATAAATCTGCAGGATAGACCGTCCAATTTCAGTCACCCGCTTCCGACCTGAAGTAGGTCTGGTCCTTCAAAAGATGCAGCCCAAGAAATCTGGACACACTAAATGTTTCATCCCTATTTTGTATCAGGGTTCTTTTTAAAATCTTTTTTTTTTTTTCCAAAATCTCGCTTTAAAGGACAATTTAATGACCACATGTTGTCTGATCTTTGCAAAATGACCCCAAGTAAAACTAGTTCAGCTCTTCTTTTTAAAGTAACAGTTTCTGTTTTCGGTTTTAAAGCTGCAGCGTTACTACGAGCGCTACCTGCGCGCCGAGAGCTTCAGGAAAGCTCTGGTTTACCAGAAGAGATACCTGATCCTGTTGCTGGGAGGATTCCAGGACTGTGAGCAGGCCACTCTCTCTCTCATTGCTCGGATGGGAGTGCGGCCCTCGTCTCCACTCGCATACAAGCACAGGCCCATCTGGAGGTTCAGGGCTGTGGTTCGAGTTGTAATAGCTGTGTCAAGGTGAGGCGTAAATAAAGCGTCTCATCTTTCTGAGCCCTGTGACTGGATACAATTAACTTCAAATTGTTTTCTGTTTGTAGGATGAGATTTCTGACCAGGAAATGGCAAAGAGCAGTGAGAAGGGTTGCATTATCTGGAACCGTCAATGGACATCTTACAGGTTAGCATGCACAAATTGCAGAAGTAACATTTGGATACACTAAAAATGTATATATTTTCTTGAGATTTTATATGTGAAGTGAATGGAAGCTAATCAATATTTTAAGTTTTTAAATCAAATCTAAAACACATGGTGTTATTTATATTAACCCCCTGCTGATTAAGTATCTTTATGAAACAATCTAACCTTCAATTCCAGCTACAGGTCTTGACAAACTGAAAAATCTCTAGATTTATGAATGCTTTTTAAAGCACTGTGACTCAAGTTTGTCATTGTCATGTCTTTTGCAGCACCTAAAGGTGACGTTTTAAGGCAGCAGCAGCCAAAAATAAATTTTTACTCGGCACAGAACGGAGACAGAGGCGACGCCCAACGAGGCGCTCTCTCATTTTTGGCTGCACCCGGCAAATCAACATTCAGACTGCAGAGAAGGTCTGGAATACTTCAAAACACACTTTTCGAATTTTTGTGAAATTTGTAAATCCGTTCTTCACCGAGCTTTCCATCTTCAGGCAACACTCCAGTTCCTGCCTAACCTCTGCTCACTCTGCTGGAACATCCCAGGATCCAGAACGCTCGCTCACAGACTATATCCATCATCTGGAGAGAGTCCAGCAGAGGCTGGTGGGAAACAGACAAGGTGAGTTCAGGACCGTTTACCTTGGTTTTCCTGAAACCGGTACATAGTGTTCAAACGTGCAACGGTCAGAAGGGACTGGCTTCCTTTTTCTCTCTCACCGTCCAGCCACTGGACGTGAGAGACAAAATAAAAAGAACTACATCATCTACATTTCTACGCAACCCTCTCTGCAACATTAAACACTTATTTTCAGATCTTTTATGGTTGAAAGCAGAACAGTACAACTCAGGAAAAATTGCACAGTTAAAGTACTAGACTAAGACCTTTTTTAATTTAAGATGGAAGCAAAATTGTAAAATTTTATTATTAATTTTATTTATTGCTTTATCATTTGTGACAACTGCAGTCACAAAGACCCAGTTACTGTCCATTTATAGTTTATAGGACTTTGGAATATACAGAAAGTTATAATAACTCAAGGGGGAAAAAAAATAAAACAGAAATTTGCACACAGAACACTGGCTCTTATAAATGAGAAACGGTGATAAAGTTTTGTCTCAAAAACTGAGACTGAAATGTAATTTGCATTAAGATTAATGAAAATTATGCTAATTATAATGCAACTCCTAATCACACTTCATTATTAGAAGTGTTTCTGTTGTTACTGTAACTTGGTCAGTGTATATACATGATTGTCATATTTAAGGGTGAATTTGAATTTAAATAATTTATGTATTTTGTGTCTTTTAGGTTCTTCTGCCTTCCAGTCTCACCCAAAGTAATCCATCCACCGAAGCCTGAATATTGCCTTTGTGTTAGCACCAAACTGACCATGCCTTAATGCCTTGAAGGATGTTTTTTTTTATTTTTATTTTTTTTTTTATTTCACATAATTTCTTTTAAATGCATAAATTATTTTTGTATTTTTTAATGTGAATTTTATTTTGTATGCCTGCTATTTTGAACATAATTTTAAAAAGACGCAGCTCGAACAAAAATGTCTCATAATTTCAAGTAGTGATTCTTTTTTTTTATGTTATAGAGTGATTGCACATCTTGGTATGTCTGCTCTGGTTTTATGCTAGATATGAGATATCAACACACTATGCTGAGTGAGCAGATCGTTGTATGAGGATGAAATGTTTCCTGGTGTTTGCTTTTACTTTAACGTGATTAAAGAAGACACTATGCTCTCTTTACCAAACTGAATTTTTCCTGACATCGTGACATATTTTTAATCCAACTTAATAGGCCTGCCAGATTTTGGCATAAATTACAATTGAGAACCCTTAAAATACACCATATCATTCAGAGTAAACGGATCACACTAGAGCACGCTGAACTGGGGAACACTTCCTGTTTTATTCTTGAATACTCTTGTATTACTCATCTACTGTTTTGTATCTGATAGCTGGTACCAACTCCTTTCTAGAAATAACCTACAAAATATTTGAATCGGGGCCTAAATTCACAGTTCAGAAACGATGCACAGTCAAAAGAACAGTCAGCATCTACATAAACCAACATAAATGTAGATGTTGGCTACATAAACCCCATGGACTTCATGATTTAAGTTTTTCATCTGTGTTTCTAGAGGTGAACCCCTCTGACATTAACTGACATTCCTGTTCTTTAAATGCATTTTTCAAAGTAAAACCAGAGAACCTAATTTTGAACACGGACTCCAGTTGAAATAAAAACAAAATATAATACAAATTGATCTTTGGAATCACAAACATTGGAGTTGGGTTATGTATGTGCATATGCAATTTGTAACATAAAAATAAAAAGGGTAGCATTTTTGTTTCCATTTCTAAGTGGCAACAGGTGCAGCATGTATTAGAAAAAGTTTCAAACATTTATTCCTCTAAGTTGACAATATGCCCTGCAAATGTCTGAATTAGACATTATTAAACCAGGAGTCAGGAAAACTTTAGTATATCTTTTAATTAACAATTGCATTGACAGCATCATTTGAGATGTTCCGTGGCACATTATGAGTGTCTTGAGTTTATGATCACCTCTCACAATGTCTCATTAACAATGATGACTTTGAGTCTATAGCAAAACCATATTGAAACAGTTAAAATATAACTCAATATGTTTGAGTTATATTTTAACTCTTGTTTTAATTACAAGGAAAAAAATATAGAGTAAACTATCTTAACGTAACAGCTATCTGAAATACACATTTTATCTTTCCGTCTAGATGTTTGTTGCTTTCTCCAATCGGACAGCACCGTCCGTGATTGGTTCGTTCTATTCAGACTAAGTCTATAGAGCACCCCGCCCAAGCGTTCTCCCCTGCAACACAAAACATTCGCACCTAGTGAGACTGTCACACACAGTGACGCACATCCTGCGCATTTCAACACAGACATGCTAACGCTGGGCTAAAGCTCCACTGGTAACCGTTGTGTCGTAGATTGTTGTTTGAGGTTTTAACCTGTGGAAAAACAGTCCTGGCCCGTTCGGAAGACCTCGTTCCATTTTTCTCGTATTTGTCTGGGATGTATGGATGGATAGTTGACGGAATCTCGTCTCTGTTTGAGCCCGTTACCGGGCAAAACCACACCGAGTGGCCTGCGAGAAGAAGGGGTAGTGGGGAAGGAGCACGGCGGCAGGACAGCCACGGAAGACCGACTAAACGGAACTACAAAAGGTCGGTGTTGTTCTGATCCCTGGTGGTTCCGTTCTGGATGCGCTCTTATTCCTCTGTGGTTTAATTTCAATTTAGTTGACTTAACGCTTATGTTGGTGACTGAAGTTAACCTAATAAGCTAACAACAGTGACGGGGTATGTTTGAAAATAGACAAGGATATCAATACGTAAATTCCTGCTACTTTTAGATGTTTCCCGGGTTAAACGCATCTTAATTACGTGACTAAATTACCTACTAATGGCCTAGTTAATTAACTCAGGCGTGTTGAAGCAGAGACTCGTCTAAAAGCTGCAGGGCACAGGCCTTCAAGGACTGGAGTTTGAAATCTGCTCCCCCTGTTCTGCATGTTTTAGGTGTTACCGTGCCTCCCCACTCCTGACTGAAATAAAAGGTTGATTATCAGTCTTGCTGACATGTCAAGAAGATAATTCAGCCTTTTGATTTAAGTGTGCTGGAGCAGGGACGCATCCAAAAGTTGCAAGGCAGTGACCCCTGCTCTAGATAATCTGCTACCTCTCTCGATGTTCTTTTCTCCTCTTTTAACCTTATATGATTTAGTTCTCAGGAAAATGAACACATTTTACATGTATGCTTTCTTTGTTCAACACAAACCCAGCCTGAAGAGTCTCTCTTCTGTTTTGAACTAAAGTTATTTGGCCAAAGCTCATGTTTCTCATGGAAGTTGTTGTAAAGCGTGGCAGCTCCATTTGTTTACATTTGTAATGTTGGAATGGAACTTGGTTTGTATTAAAGCACAAGTTCTTCAGTTTTATTTACACCAAAGGCTTCACTTGCATTGTGGATAATTGAATCATTTTGCAAAAAGAGGTTTAATTATTATGAATAGGAGGCAACATTATAATTTTCCTCTGTTACAGTGTGCATGTTGCCGATGGTGTTTGTCAAAGTGACCCAGTGGCGGCAAAACGACGCAAACGTGGTATGTTGGGATCAATTAAAAATGCCAGGGTTTGTTTTAAAAAGTCTCTGTATTTCAGTAACTGTTGTGATCTCCTGTGTTGTAGATGTTGTGCTCAGCTTTGTGAAGAAGACAGTGGCAGGTATAGCAGGTCTAGTGAGCCTTAGGAGACCGCTGCCAGCAAGGTGTCAAAATCCAAACAAGCATGACGAAACACAGGTGGGTGTCATCATGTCTTTGTGTTCAAGTGCTGCGTCATGTCCGGTAGATATGGACGACCAGCCAAATAGAAGTTTTGATGTAGCCCTGGTGAAGGCGTTTCCACTTGTGGGGTACCTCAAGTCTCTGTTCTTGGGCACTGATTTTCCTCAAGGGGACCAATATAATTTTCTATTAAATAATGGATACCATTGGTGCTTGGTCAGTGGTTGATGCTACAGGCCAGGTATCCTTTTCAAACCTCTCCTCAACAGACCATAAATGAAATGCCACACCGCACTGGCTCCCATAGCTGCTCTTCTTCTGCACTGAGTAGTAGTTGCAGCACCATCTCTGGTGCGACCATTGTTTAAAAATTGAGGATGGATTGATTTTTGAGGTTAAAAAAATTGACAGTCTTGCTATTATAAGAACAGTAGCAAAACAAAAAATATTTCCTGGAGATCCATTTCTCATCAGGTCGGCTGTGTTAAGTGAAGGAATGGAGAAGGAATGTTAAGCTAGTATTTTGGATTTGATTTACATTCAAACATTTGCAATTCCTTTTGGTGTAAGTAATATTTTATGGCTTGCGACTCCACCTGTTGGCATACATGGATGACTGCATTGACAAAAAATAGACCTGTTCTTGCATCAACAATGTATGTTATAGATGTAATTTGACGCAAGTTAGAGTGCATCAAAATGCAGGGTTTTTGTTCATAGCATTTGCTAACAATGAAAAGGTGATCTTTGCTCTTATTTACTTACCGATTTTTGACTTAGCATTTTCAAAACTTGGTCTTATTACTCCCCAGTTTTATTATTGCTGCTCTTGGTCCAAACTGTTGCAGCTCATATGTTTGGCTTTTCACGTGCAGAACCTTGTGTTTAAATGTGCTTCACGGATAAAATGTATGTCATTTAAAGCCTTTTTTTTGTTGTTGTTTTAATCTAGCCCGTTACTCTAATGGGCATAGATGAGCTTCACACTTCATGGCTCAATGGTACTGACTGGAAAATGGGTAAGTGAAGATGGATATCTCTACACCTGTTGACTCTTGGCTGTATTCATATCTAATATCTGTTGTCTTCTCAGATAAATCTGTAGGTGGGGTGAATGACAGGAGTTCAAAGAATCCCTTTCAAAGCTCTTTACCCCCTTTAAGAAAATACAGGTCAGTAATCTAGTTTTTGTGCAGTTTGCTTATTAGTCTCAATAAAACCTTCAGCACACACTCTTTATGAACTACTATTTTTGTTTTTGAATCTAGTGGAGCAACGCTCCCTGCTGGGCTCCCAGAAAGAGGGAAGAACTGGGAGAGAAGAGGCTCCCTTCAACTGCTGCCTTCAAGGCCCAGTATCAGAGTGGGAACACCTTATCCTGAACCAATTTCTAATGGCTACGGACACACCCGCTGCCCTAAACCCAGTCTTACTGTGGAAGAGGTATATTTAGACCTAAATTTAGTGTCGTTTGGAATATTCTGTTATATTTTGGGTGGTCATTTTCCACTTTAACCTTGCATGTAGTAATAATTGCAATCACTCAAAGGTACCTCACTATTACTGAACATTTTTTGCCACTTTATATCTTCAGTTGTGATTTTTGTTTCAGGCCATAAAGCAGAACAATAAGGAGCACTACAGACGCCTACTGGAGATGGTGACGGAGAAATATAGCAAAAGCCAACCACTACCTTTCAACCAAGCTAAACCACATGAGTGAGTGTTTTCATCTGCTGGTGGGATGTTTTCAAAGATGTCTAATAAGATCACCATCCACCTGCTATCTCTTTTTTTTTTTTTTTTTTTCTCCTAGTGAGTCACTGTTACAAAGTTCCCACAAAACATCTGCTTCAGAGAGAATCTTTGATTCAGTCTCCAGGAGGGTGGTGTGCACAGGTAGGACTCTCCTGTGGACACCATTTGTCTTTAAAATAACAAATGACCGCTTCTATTTTTTTTTTTAATCCCACAAACTTTATCTGTTTTTTTTTTTATTTTTTTTTTTATTGTTTTCATTGAACAAATATATGTGAAAAACCATTCAATAAAATACAGAAAATTATTTAAAAAAAAACTCTTAAGTGTAATAGCAAAGTTGTTTTTGCTTTTTTTTTTTTTTGATGTGGAGAAACCCGACAGATTTACTTTCACAAGTAGAGCATTACAACTTTCACTGTAATGCTCCCATTTTATATATGTTTAAAAAGCTTGGCTAATTGTGATTAAATTAACATTTACAGCCATTTTCTAGTGGGTAAAAAAAAAACATCTTCTCTTCTTTACAGCTTCACCAACTGTGTTTACATACAGAAATACTACTGCTACTAAGGACAGGTTGGTTTTAAAGTACTTGAATTATATGTCTTTTTTTTCCTTGTCAATATTTTAATAACTTTTATCTTTCGTATCTTCAGGTGGGGAGGTTTATCCTTTAATAAGTCATACAGTGAAACCCTTGAGGAGAAACAGCCTGTTAGATATGCAAAGGTAGGCATACATTAACTCTTTTCTGTCATGCCAAAGCAGCCATTGAATCCTGTGAGTAATGCTGACCTGCATTGCAGCAAAAAGCAGCAGCCGATGTGGACCTTTCCACAGAAGTCGCTACTCGCCTTAATCTCGTGGACAGAGATGCTTCTGCGTTCAGCGCCACTGAAACTCAACCTTCCTATGCTTCACATGTAAGGCACAGTGATGAGGACATACCCCGGCTGACCAAGGTGAGATTGTTTAAAAGTAATGTAGTGCGTTTCTGACTGCATGGTTACGCTGTCACTTTAAATGTCTCTTCTCGGTCTTATAGGAAATGGCAGTGGAGGTTAGTGAAGCTTTGGCTCAGAGAGACCCTAACCTTGTTTTAAGTTCAGCTTTCAAGCTTCGCATCACGCAGCGAGACCTGTCCACCCTACTGGAAGGTGGATGGCTCAATGATGAGGTACTTGTATGCTTAACTAAGGTGGATCTCAGATTTAAACCAGCCCACTCGACTGAAGACAAGATTGAACTTGAAATACATTTTTACTGAATTAAGTTGGAGATCGTTGTTTATGCCAATTTTTCCTCCAAGGTGATGAACTTCTACCTTTCCCTCGTCATGGAGCGACGTTGCGGAGAAAATGGAAGATTAAAGGTGTACAGTTTTAGCACCTTTTTTTACCCAAAGTTGCGGGGTGTTGGTGGAGGAGGACAGGGTGGAGGACATGTCGCTGTGAAGCGATGGACCAAGGCGGTTGACCTCTTCATGTTTGACCTCATACTTGTCCCACTGCATCTTGGTGTCCATTGGGCATTAGCTGTGAGTTTGATTTATCACATAGCTTAAAATGCATGAATATTTACTTCAGAAATGTTTAGATGAATCTCCAATAAAAGTGTAGAAAATTCCTTGAGTTACAAAAGAAGAAAACTTAGATCAGCTGCTGCTCCCACCTTCCAACAGAATAAATACAGATTGCTATTCCCAATTTTGTATTTGTAAAAGTAACACTTCACTACAATTTCAAGAGTTCAGCATACTTTTCATCGTATGTATACTTTGTAGGGGAGTAACTATGCCTAAAACTCATCATACAAAGACTGGATATGGAGTTCACTAGAATGAGATGGGACAAGATTTTAATAAAACTTTCAAGAACTCTTCAAGACCAATCCATTTACACTGCAGAAAGGCCTTTATTCTGCTTTTCTTTTTTTTTTTTTGTCACAAACTCAACAAACTTTCTTTTCCTGAGTTATTTTAATCTATTTTCATCTACCTTATGACTGCATCAACTATGCATGGTGTGCAGTATAACTTTTCCCAGTTGTTGTGAATAGCGTGCTATTGTGGTGCAACTCAACTTACCCCTAGACATCCAAATATTGGTTACTATAGCAAAGCTTCTTACCTCTTTCAGCATCTGAACAACTTGCAGTACTTGCATATTGTTTGCCTTCTTGCTGTTTATAGTTCCTACTGAAAACTCAAAATGGTGGAGCAGCTTATATTATAATTTCATCAGGCGAAGCCATGCTGACCGCATTTGGCTTGTGCTTGCAAGACAGCAGTCGCCTCAGTGAGAAATATTGTAATGTTTTAATACACAAGATGTTGTACGAGAAGATTTTGCTGCATCCCCAATTTGTTGAGATTTCTAATTCACTGATGGTTATCATCTAGACTTCACAACTTTCCTACAGAATCGTCATGTATTAATATTTAGTCCTAAATTTTGTTACATCAGTTTAACACGGCCATATTAATAGACCACTTCTTGAGTTTGTTTTGCCAACAATATTTTGTGCAATAATTTTTAAACCATTTCCTGTATAAAACTTTACTTTCTCTCACACTTCACAAACTTTGTAATAAATGAATTAAAAAGTTTGCGTTTCCAGCACTCAAGCTTATGGTACTCCGTATTTGTTTGAGCACTCGTATTTCATTGTGAAATTGTAAAACAGCAGATTTACAATTTGTTTAAAGAAAAGTATGTTTTAAGTCAGCTTGTTTTAATCAACATTTTCATTTCAGGTGATGGATTTAAAGTCAAAGACTGTTAAATCATATGACTCAATGGGTCGGAGACATGATGACATCTGTAATCTTTTACTGTAAGTCTGTTTTCTATTTTTCACTCCCTCATCTTTTATGTTTTTTTTTTCCCCCTCCAGTCTTTCAATCTTTAGTGTTTGTTTCTTTGAGTTGTACTGTAATATGAATGATGTAGCGGTGTTTATTTTCCAGTCTCTACCTTAAAGAAGAGCACAAAGCAAAGAAAGGAAGGGAGCTTGACGGTGCCAAATGGACTGTTGGAAATCTGAAGGCTGGTGTATGTTAAACTTGCTATTGACATAAGATTTAAAAACACAATGTAATTTTTTTTTTTTTTCTAAATTGGAGATTAATGCGTCATTCTGCACAAACAGGACATCCCCCAGCAGACTAATGGAAGTGACTGTGGTGTTTTTGTCTGTAAATATGCTGACTATATAGCAAAAGGAAAGCCCCTCACCTTTAAACAGGTAAACTCAAATTTAATGCCACCACTTGGGGTTTAATACTGAAAAGTGCAGTTGCTTGTGCAATGATAGTGTTTGCCCTATCATGCTACTACATGTTATTAGCCTTGATTATTAAATCAGTGGTTTTTAAAGTATGTTATATTATGCAGATTTTATTCTAATTTGATTGCTTTCTTCAACTTTTTTAGTGCCACATGCCTCTCTTCAGGAAGTTAATGATTTGGGAAATCCTTAATCAGAAGCTGCTATAGAAGATTACACCATCAGAAGCAACAATGGCAACTTTGTTTTGGTCTTGCAAACAATTGTTGGACCGAAATATAACCCAGATATTTGGAGTAATAAAACACTAGTCTTAACTTTGTCTCTTTTTCTCCCAAAAGGACATAGAAACTATTTTTAATCTCTGAGTTCTAATTGGAGATGTTTTGCTGAAGGAAGTTTGTCGTGCACAAACTTTGGCACTAGTGAGTGAATGGCTTTTGACTTGAGATTATTTTTTTACAGCTTGATGTACTGCTTGAAGTGCCTTTAACCCGCTGGTGGAGCTCAGTAAAGAGCACGCTTTATGGAGAGTTTGTTTGGTTTTTGCAACTTGACTGCATTTTTGAGCAACGTGGCCCAGAATGCAGAGACGATCCTAATGGTCATTTATTTGATTTATTGATTGAAGTATGTAAAAATAATTATATTTAGTCACAAAACTGTTCTGTTGTGTGAAATATAAATGGTGAAAATATTGATATACCGTCTGTTTTGCCTTTTGTCCAGATACAATTTGCATGTTTGCAAACTTGCTGTAATAACATTTTGTTTAACATTATTTATAATTTGACTGGATGAAGAAAATTGCGTGTGTGTGTGTGTGTGTGTGTGTAATGTTTCCTTCCATAGTTGGAGTATGACTTATTTGTTCTGCCACATGTAGACCAGGTACAAAACTTAATAGTTTAGTGTACTTAATAGGGAACTACTGTACAAGCATGCATGTTAGTGCTCATGCTTAAAATGTGATCCCATCCCCCTCCTGTAATAAAGTTTTTTTTTTTTTTATATAATCTGAGCTTCTTTTTTTTTCTTACACTTGTCTGCAGCAATCTTTGAGGGTTACAGTGAATCAGTGAGTGAGCTTTTGCTAAGCTCATTACATTCCAAGCTGATGTAACCTAGCTTGTAGAAAGGTTCATTGTGTCTCCTACTACACTGCCTAGAAAACTACTTATATACCTTGATCTTTCCCACAATGTCTTATTATGATCACAAATTCTAATGTATTTTTGAGAGAATTTATTTATTTTTTTTGGTTTTAAACTCCGATAAGCTAGTGCAAAACTGCAATATTTAAGACAAGGTACTGTTTTCAAAAATAATAGTGTAGCATCACTATTTTTCGATTTAAAAAATAAAGTCAATTTACTAGGAGGCGTAGATGAAAAGATTCCCAACCGTCGTAACATTCATTATATAGGATGTATTCATCCTATATAAGTAACTGAAAGATGTTCAGAGTAATAGGAGTTTGAGTAGAGCCAACCATGCTGTCGCAGTCCGTCGGACAGTACAATGTAAAACGGCAAGGACAATAAGGTAAACATGTTTCTGAGGCAAAACCCAATAAATTTCAAGGAACTGTGGAATTTTGTCCAGAAAATTGTTTCATAGTTCGCAAAGCATGTAGTTATTCAATTGCACGCTACTTCAGAGAATTACGTTCAAACGTTTTTTTTTTTTTTTTTTTTTTTTTTTTGTTGAGACAATCCAGTTTTATTTTAAAAGGAGCCGGAAATGGCGTCATTGGCTGCAGAACGTTATAGAAGATTGCTGTTGTTAGGCGGTGTGGACAGAAAAGGCTCGTTGTTTTGGGGCGCGCTTCAGCACTATCTAATTTACTTTCCCCTCTGGGTTCAGTAGACTTATTGAACGGGTTGCAAATTTCTCACTGTAAAATGAGCGACAACGAGAAGGATTTTAGGGAGCAGGTGAGTTTTATTAATGAAAGAATATTGAGTTACTTATGTTAAGCTAGCTAGCTTATCCGTTTCCAGCCGTTGGACGTCTGAAAAGGTTTGCTAGACGAAAGATTTAAGGTCTCTTAGCACTGATATCTGCACAAGTGTTGTATGTTTTATTAGTGTTTATATACTAATAATTATGGATTGTTGCATCACATTACAGAATACAATTGTATTAGCATGCTAGGCTAAACCATGCGGCCTGTGCAGATCGGGAAACATGGTTCCGCCTCATAGAGCTACCTTCATTTTAGCACATTGGTTTTTAATTACCGAGTTATGCAATGAATTACGAGTATTAAAGTAACTACTGTATGTGCACTGTGATCCTCACTTATTTAAAATTCAACGTTAATTATAAGCTAACTTGTCGAGCTTTTAATTTTTTTTTTCTTTCGTGTTTATTTTTTTCTTTATACCATTTGGTTGAAACAGAAACCAACTTGCCTTATCACCCTTGTTTGTTTTTTGTCAAGGTTAAGGTGGGAAGAAAGAAAAAGGCCCAAGACGTGTCAGATGTGACGTTTTTAATGTTTGAAGCTGATGGGGTTGATGCATGCTAATGTTTTGGAAGCTGAAAAGAAGCGATCAAGATCTGGCCTCACTTCTAGTTGTAATGGCAGATGGTAAAAGGGGGAAGAGGAGGAAAAAAGAAGTCAGATTCAAACGGAAGAAAGAAGAAATGAAGGGGTTGTTATGAAGTAATGAAGTGAACGAAGTTATGAAGTTAAGATCAGAAGTATAACTGGGTATGAGTAATTTCCTAACAACATGTTATATTATTGCTCTATTTTACTTTTCTTTCTCCTTAGCATGCTTAATTATTTTTGCCCTTTCTGTATCAAACACATCACTAATTGTTCCCTCAATTTTGTTAGATTTTTTTTTTTATGTGGATCTGCTAATGTATTTAATCTATATTCAGTTATTTGTCACTGTTTGTTTTTCTTTTTTTTTTTTTCAATTTTCCAGATAATTTCTATCAAACCCTCTAATCACCAAACTATGGTGCTGTTCTTCTGAAAAAGGCTTTAAGGGGGCAGAGGGTTAACATTTCCCAGCCTTTATGTTACTGTGTGACAGACTTGTCTGTAAAGGGCTTCTGATACCTGTCTTCTATTCGCTCAGGACTCTCGGGGAGGCTCAAGGAGTGCATCTCCAAGAGGCTCCGCAAAATCCGCCAGCCACTCTCCTGCACGGTCTAAAGATGGCTCTCGGCGCTCCCGGTCCAGATCTCGCTCTCAGTCCAGATCAAAATCCAGGTAAAATAATGCTTTTTTTTTTTTTTTTTTATCTCTTGTAATGTTTTGCTGTTTTTTAGAACTGAAGTGCCTTTAGTAGCCCCAATTCTGACTGTCTTCCCCCTCTCATGCACCAAAAAACAATAGGTCACGGTCACACCGAAGCTCACGCAGGCGGTACTCCCGCTCTCGTTCTCACTCTCGACGCAGACGTTCAAGGAGCCGATCTCGAAGCTCAGATTACCGTCGACGCAGGAGCCACAGCCGTTCCCCGATGTCGAATCGGCGCAGACACATTGGCAACAGGGTGTGTGTTACCGCTTTAAAATTTGTTGTATTAAAAAATCTTTTTTAATGTTTTTTTTTTATTATTATTTTTATTTTATTCTAACTTTTACTCTTTTACTCTTCCAGGCCAACCCAGACCCCAGCGCTTGCCTGGGTGTGTTTGGTCTGAGCCTTTACACCACTGAGAGGGACCTGAGAGAGGTTTTTTCTAAATATGGCCCCTTGGCCGATGTCAACATAGTGTATGATCAGCAGTCGCGTCGTTCAAGAGGTTTTGCCTTTGTTTATTTTGAAAACAGTGAGGACTCCAAGGAGGTAAGCATGTGATTGGGTTATAGTTTTAGTTGCAGTTCTGTTTTGCTGCTGCCTCTAATAGTGATGTCTCTCAGGCCAAGGAGCGTGCTAATGGTATGGAGCTGGATGGACGCAGGATCAGAGTGGATTTCTCTATCACCAAAAGAGCTCACACTCCAACTCCTGGAATATACATGGGACGCCCCACATAGTGAGTGTTTTGGGGTTAAGGAGCTTTTACTTTTATGCAAAGTATTTATAATCCATGGTGTGTATAAGGAAGACAGCTGAACCCATGTGTTTGCAGTGGTGGAGGCGGTGGTGGTGGTGGAGGCGGCGGCGGTGGTGGTGGAGGCGGCGGTGGTTCATCACGACGTTTCTCTAGGGACTACGACAGGGGCTATGACAGAGGATATGATAGAGGTTATGATCGCGACTATGATCGCTACGAAGAGCGAGAGTACCGATCGTACAGGTACAATTACCTTGACACAATGTACAAGATTGTAAGATGAAACTACTGATAAATTTTACTTTCATTTTGCTCGATAGATCTAATATTCATGTAAAATGAAAGTCCTTTTTGCTTTGACAGACGCAGATCTCCGTCTCCGTACTACAGCAGAGGTTATCGCTCACGATCTCGGTCCTACTCGCCACGTATGTATACAACATGCAATTTTTTAAAATGTACTTTGGATCAAATATTTATGAACATGTTTGATTATTGACATTTAATATCATTTGTAGTTTCAGTTAATTATTATACGTAAACATGTAATGATTTGTCTTTTAATAGATGGATGAATTTTATGTCTCCATATTCCGCCAGAACAGTTTGTTGATTTTTTTGTTTCTTTTCTTACAGGTCACTATTAGGCAGCGAAGATAGGCAACAACAGTGTTATGTTTTGGTGTTTATTTTATTTTTTTTTTTTTTCATTTTGACCAGACCATATGTTTGTGTTTGTGTGTGAAAGGGACTTTTGCATGTATTCATGTATCAGAAAGTTGAAAGTTTGATTTTTTTATCCCTAAACATGTCTAGGCAGTGCAGAATTTCCATGTCACTGAGTTTTAGCACAGATTATGGAGGTTCAAAATGTCAAGGATTAATGCTTTTTCACCTTTGCTCTTCACCTAAATAAAATTCTGTATGTTGTCAAATAAAAATGCTGAATGCTTTTTAAACTTGGAATTTGGAAAAACAGTTTGCTTTAACTGACATGTTTTTATCTTTGTAGGATTTTGTTGTTTTTTTTATTATTATGTTAGTGTTCTACAGTAGATGGCTCCTTTTAAACTGTCTATTCCAAAAACAATAAATGTGACATTTTTGTCTTTGTCTGGTGACTAGCTGCTTTCTTTTTGTTGTTTGTATATAAGCAATAAAATACCATTGTCTTGTTCTGCATAAGCTACTTAAGTTATAAATAAGATCCATATCTGATCTTAAACCCAAGTGTGGGAAAATCTGAATGTCGGGTTTTATCTGTTCCACCTTGAACAGAGTTTTGTTGATATGGATGCTAAAAATTGATGAACTTTAAGAAACATTGCCCAAAACAATTGGATTTTAAAATATTACCTTTTGTATTCAGTTTGAAATGCCTAAAAGGTCGTAAAAAGTTGCTGTGACATCACACCCAACTTATCCATTGTTGTGCTAAAAATATTCATTGTGGGGTCTTGCTTTTCGTTTTATAGATTACAGCAATTAAATTAAAATAAAGTTCTAGTCTGCATTTTCTTTCTTAACTTGGCCTCAAGTGAGGGTCCCATGGAGTTGCTTCGGGAAGTGAAAAAAACAAAACATAATTGGCATACAACTTTACTAACTAATGTTATAAAGTATACTTTGTGCATGGTATTTGATAAAAACTCCATTATTCATGTCGCACAAAAAGTGAATAAACCCGTCTGGTCAATTTTCGGGAATAAATCTCAATTGGAAAGTTTTATTTTCTCTTTAAGTTTGCAAGGAAAACTAATTTGTTGAACAACAAAGAAGTATGCAGCGCTGTCTAAAACTGTCACCAGCTGCAAGTGACAAAGCATACGAAAACTATACGAACAAAGCACGCTTTACTAGCTCAACCTTCTTACTGTTACTATAATTACGTTATTTGCATGTTAACCATAAATGACTCCCAGCGATTCTGAAAAATACAACTCTGCAAACAAGACATATAAGCAGATTTTGTTATGAAACCGGGAAAGTTGTGCTTTTCTGCAGTATTCCAACAGAAAATCAGTTTGCTACATTATCTCGGGTTGCCTGTGACGTGTCGTTCCAGATGTCCGGCTGACCAATCAGAGACGTTTTGCGTCAAAACCCTTCCGCTTAGCTTTCCGACCTGCCTTTCCAGTGGACTGGCTGGTGTGAACAGACAGAAGAGAAGCAAACACCTCCTAGGAGAAGGAATTAAAGGTACCAAGCGAGTTAATTTCTCTGCTAAACATTTTCCAAATTATTTTTAACGTGCTAAGGAAATTTTTGAACACTCATAAAACCCCTGTGATCGGATACTTAGATGGTTCCAGTTAGCCACCTGCTACCGCTTAGCATGCTGTGTTTGAATGAGCATATGAGTCTAGCTGCCTCTACACGTTTTCACCAGGGCTAGCTGAGAAGAAATGTAGCTTGTTTAAACGAATATTCATGTTTAGAGGTTTTCGGAAGACTTCACAAATAAAGGGCAGTATATACGTGTGTCATGGTTTAATCTTCTCTTACCTCCTACAGATGCCTCCTAAAAAAACAGAAGCCCCAAAACAACCTCCATTAATTGGGCGATTTGGAACATCCCTGAAAATTGGCATTGTGGGGTTGCCTAACGTCGGGTAAATACCTGCAGGAGTAATTCAAGTGTAATGTAAATATTTTTAATTGCAAATGGCCTTAGTTACTTGAGTGTTACTGCTGCTTTTCTGACTTTGTTGCAGGAAATCTACATTTTTTAATGTGCTCACCAAAAGCCAAGCTGCTGCAGATAATTTCCCATTCTGCACGATTGATCCAAATGAGAGCAGGGTGCCAGTTCCCGATGAGCGCTTTGATTACCTGTGCCAGTACCACAAACCAGCCAGGTGTGTTATAGCGGGTTGTCATCATGGCGAGCATCTACAGTGCCTTTCAAAAGCAATCGTAGCTTTTGAACTTAGTATTTTGGCCCATCACAACAACACATTTTAGTGTGTTTTTGTAGATTTTATTTGATATGTTCAGACAAAGTAGTGGGAGGAAAAGCATACACCGTTTTCAAAAGAAAACGTGTGCCTGTTCTTCTTTACATTTTTGTCAGAGTAGAGGAAGAGGCCTTTTGAATTTAAAAATATTCCCACAGATTCAAAATTAGATTTAACTGAACTGAACTTTGACTGGGCCGTTATAACACATGAATATGCTATCTAAACCATCCCATGTTCTGGGTCATCCATTAATGATGTGGTGATGAAGCTCACCGCTTTATATTCAAATGTTCAGGTGGCACCTAGTGGTGTCGGAACATATTCAAACATTTTAAAAGGAGTTTGCACAAAAAGCTTCAAAGTATCTATGTGCTGCGCATCAACCGTCCCCAGAAGGTGTGTTGTGACTTCAGCTAAATGAAGCCTCTTTAACTCCTTTAATTTTCACTTGGGCAAAGCAAGCAACAAATTCTCAGTATCCTCTGACTAGCTTGTCTCCCAACAGCATGATTCTGCTACCTCCAGGCTTCACCATGGGGGTGCTGTGATCAGGGTGACGTTTAGTGTTAGTTTTTTGCCAAACATAGTGCTTTGCATATAGATTAAAAATATCAACTTTGGTCTTACCTGACCACATAATGTCCATCTTATGTTTTTTGTTTTATAAAAACTATAGTTTTTATAAAAAAGATGGCAATTATAGCATGATAAATTATGGAAAAGTGGGAATGCGCCACTTAATGTATGGTCTTGCTGATTGATTTTCATCTTTCTCTCCTCAGTAAGGTTCCTGCTTTCCTAAACGTGGTGGACATTGCTGGTCTGGTGAAGGGAGCTCATGCAGGGCAGGGACTTGGAAATGCCTTTCTCTCTCATATCAGTGCCTGCGATGCCATTTTCCATATGACCCGTGAGTAGCCAGTTCAACGCCTTCATCTACGATTTTTGAGACCATGCCTAAAGCCAATTACACATTTAAGGAGAAGAGAATGAACTCTAACGTAAAAACCAATTGGATTTGTTTTGCTTTATGTGTGTAAGAGACGCTTTTGTATGTTTAAGGTGCTTTCGATGATGAAGACATTACCCATGTGGAGGGCAACGTGGACCCGGTGAGAGACATTGAGATCATCCACGAGGAGCTGCGGCTAAAAGACGAAGAAATGATTGCTCCCATCATAGACAAGCTGGAGAAAACCGCAGTCAGAGGAGGAGACAAAAAACTAAAACCTGAATATGTAAGAAATTTGGACTGACAACATGTCTGTCTCTAACATTCAAGTTCTTATGGTTTTTCCACTCTCATTGACATGCTGATTTTACTTCCAGGATATCATGCTGAAGGTAAAGAACTGGGTTGTGGAAGAGAAGAAACATGTCCGATTTTACCATGAATGGAATGACAAAGAGGTATTCACGTGTATGCATGCATGCACTTGCATTGAATTGCATCCATCTGTGACTTGCAATGCATTTCTCAGTGTTGACTTCCTTTTTGCAGATTGAGGTGCTGAACAAATACCTGTTTCTGACATCGAAGCCCATGATCTACCTGGTTAATCTCTCCGAGAAGGATTACATTAGAAAAAAAAACAAATGGTATTTCAATTTTGCAGTCTTGTTTCTTTGCGTTTCATTCATTTACTCGTGTATTGCTCTGATCAAACACTGGCTTATGATTTAAGGTTGGCAAAAATCAAAGAGTGGGTAGATGCCCATGATCCTGGTGCCATGGTCATCCCGCTGAGCGGAGCGGTGGAGGCTAAACTTCAGGAGATGGAAGAGGAGGAGAGGACTAAATACTGCGAGGAACAGAAAACACAGAGGTCAGACTGATGACCTCCACAAATAGGCTTTGATATTCAGTTTAAAAGTGTCACGTGAAATTGATTTGAACACAAGGTATTTCTCAAAATGATGTGCATTTGTTTTCACCTCTTCTGAATCAGAACTTTGTAGAACCAGCTTTTGTTGCAATTACAGCTGCAGGTTTTTTAGACATGTTTGTCGCAGTTTTGTTTCTCCAAGGAGTGAAATTTTCTACATTTTTTTTCTTTCCCTGAAACAAATTTTAGTCAGATTGAATAGGGAGGATTTGTGAAGATTTTTTAAGCCTTCATGCAGATTGATTGATTTTGTGGGTTTAAACAACACCAATCCATTCTAGCTCTAGTTGTATTTCTACAATCGTTGTCCTGCTGTGTTCAGAGCGTTCTCCTTCTTAAAGCAATTTTCATTTTGATCAAAACGTTTGCGCCTCTGGGAAGCACATCAGACTGTCAGTGATGAGATGACGACTTTAGTTATATATCTTTGTGTTTGTCATTTGTAATCATCACATATATGTTTCTATGCTTACAGTGTTCTGACCAAAATGATAAAGACAGGCTATGCAGCACTACAGCTGGAGTATTTCTTCACGGCAGGGCCGGATGAGGTCCGAGCGTGGACCATCAGGGTGAGCTCTCTGATATACAGAATGTTACCTTGAAAGTCTCATATGATGACTTCTTTATAAAAGGAAACTGAAAATGGTCCCAGTGTCCTTCCTTGTCCCACCTTCCCTTCATCCCTGTGTCTTACTCCTTTTTGTGATTCCTTCCTTTCCTCCGTCTCCTACTCAATTTGTCTTGTTCTTTTCCTTTCTTCCTCATTTCTTCCTTCCTCTACACATTTCTTGTCTTTGTCATTTCTTCTGTCCTAATTCTTCTTTCCCGTTGTCTTTACCTTTCCATCCTCGTCTTTACTTTTCTTCACCTCTTTATATCTTTTTTTTAGTCATTTATTCTTGTTCTCTCGTTTCACCCAGTAATACTGGGGTTTACCCATAAATTATGGTGAACTGCAGTATTTTATGTCTTAGATGAAGAAAACACAGGACCGAAAGCTTAGATAGGTGTGAAATGTTTAAGAGAAATGTTTAGAAATCGCAGAACCCTGACGTATTCAGCGAATGTCAAAACGGTACAAAATTATGGTATGAGTTGTCTGGACGCAGTTTGAGATTTCCTTTTGCTGTTGTGCTCCCACAGAAAGGAACCAAAGCTCCCCAGGCTGCAGGGAAAATCCACACAGACTTTGAGAAAGGCTTCATCATGGCTGAGGTGATGAAGTTCAATGACTTCAAAGAGGAGGGGAGTGAGAGTGCGGCCAAGGTGAGCGAAACGGCAAAACAGATGGGTTCTTATCAAGAGTTGCTGCAGTGCATCTCTAACATGAACACGTTTTCTTGTTGTTGTCTCTTTGTTCTCAGGCTGCTGGGAAATACAGACAACAGGGCAGGAACTACATCGTGGAGGACGGCGACATTATCTTTTTCAAATTCAACACACCCAATGTACCCAAAAAGAAATAGAGAGACCACACAATTGTCAGGGGAGTATCTCAGTTCAGTTCAGTTGGGCTCCAAAGAGCTGCACTGTGGGCTGGTTTTCTAATTCTCCTTAAATATTGGGCAAAGTTATCACAATCTCTTAACATAATGCCAATCAAAGCATGCATCTACATTTCAAGTCAGTCACATGGATAACTTTCACACAAGCTTGGACAAAGTTGAGCTATTTACATTATTCATTAAAAAAGGGTAATTAAACTGAAATACCTGGACCAGAATGCATTTTCTTTCTTTTTTGTTTTGTTGCTGCCAGTTTTGGGCTGTTTTTAACATGCAACAAGGCTCTTTTATTCAGATTTTCTTCATTGCTGTATAAACATTCAAATCACAGAACCTGAATATCCTTTCCTACTTTTACTTCATCATCAGGTTTAGCAGCATTCCTGTGTTTCGTCAGTTGCCCCACTGGTAGATTTTAATAGGACTTCTGGTTAGCTCTTTTTTTTAAAGGCAGATTCGGAAGTCTCCTCTTATTAATCTGTTCTGTATTATAATCCTGGCAAGGTTTTGGTGACATTTTGCTTTCAGAAACCAAACCAAAACCTCAGTAACCTTTTTACGTAATAAAGGAGAATGAAAGACATCATTTGGTGCAGGACTGAGCTGTGTGGAGAAGAGACCGGCCTAACTGATGGTGGTGTGGACTGAACTCATGCTACGTTATTTGCTTTTACTGACTTGCTCTGGCTTGGGTATTAAAAAACCCTTCGCCCAGTCTCCTTTATTGACAGTGTGTTTTTACGCATCTGCTGGAGTGTGCAGATTTACCTTGTACCACATTGTTAATGTCTTCATTGCCACATTAAAATTGTTCCCTAAAATGAAATATTGCCCTTATAAACATGCACATGTCAGTAAAAGAATAAAAATCTCTCTGCTTTTGTTTCTTTTTTTTTTCACAACAGTGAAATTAACCCAAATGAAAGGAAATAAGTTGCATTTCTGTTGAAACGGTCTCATTAAATGGCTCACAGGGTGAAGTAAAATTAGCTTGTTAATTAGTTTAAATTTTAACCTTAACTCTGGGAAGTTAAATATTCTTTTGCCTTAATCCATTGCTGCAATACGTAATGTATTTTTATAACAAAAGGGGATGAGAGAAGCTGACTAAAGATTGACCAGTCATCCATTTTGGTCAAACTAGGAAAGCCAATTTGAGAATAATGTGCCCGTGTTGTCAACCATGCATTTTAAAGTCCTGAAAATTTGATTCAAATTTATAATTTTAACTCTCAGAATAAAATTATGAAATATAAAGTCATAAGAGATTCGTAGTCCTAATTATGAAGTATTAGCTATGATTCAGTCATATGGAAGTCACAACATTTCCAGAGTGTATTATGGAATTTGAAGTGTTCATTTAGATGTTTAATTTGTCAATTTTGATTTTATGAACCATATTTTTTTACTTTCATGTATTTACAATGTCCAAATTGTAAGTTTGATTTTAAAAGTAAGAATTATAAAGTCCAAAGTCATACTTTAGACTTTTGGAATAACAATTTTGAGTAATTTCATAAATAAGCTAATTCATACTTCTGATATCATTTTTTGCAGAAATAAGACATATTGAATTTATAGAAATAAGAACTTAAAAGTTACTTTACTTGTTTGCTGGACATTTTTGAAAAAGATAAATGCAATAATGTATTAGAGCTAAAATGTAAAAAAAAACCGCGAACGTATCATTTGGATGCTCAGATGTTACTAGCTCATTTAAAATGTGTCATTTGAATCATGCTAACAAATCAATCTGGAATATGGGGAATAAAATTAACTTTAAATCTCGTGCACGTTAAATCAAGGCTGCGAGACTTGGAAAAAACTTTTTCCAAGGACAAAAGAAAACTGCTGACAATAGATTTAAATCCCCATAAAGTAACGGCTTAAACAAAACTAAGTATACAGAAATAGAAAAAAGTGGAGAAAGTTTATTTGATGGAGGAATGCTTAAACATTGGGATTTAAAGTAACTTTGGGATTTCATCAACTACATTCCATCTCTGGACTCGCTCGACAAACAGGAAACGTACATGTTACAAAAAAACGGATTGGCATTCTCGTCAGCCAATCACATTTCCGGACACTCCTGTGGAACCAATCACTTCAAAGAAGAAGGGCGGGATGTCCTGAAATGTGATGCAAATTCGACGTCGAGCTTGTTTAGTCCCACCTTTTTGTGTTTCCCGCACCGTCAATCAAAATAGAAAAAAATCGACCCGAATTCAACGATCAACACTAGCCCGCCTTTGATAAAATAATCATGTTCGGAGTTTGGTTGGTTTAGTAATCCTCCATATTTACGCTATGACTGATACGTAAACGTTTAGCGCATCGAAACGGCAACTAATCGGTGAGTTTGGGAGAGCAGCAGCGGAGCGAGCTGCGTCTTTTTATCGTTAGCTCCTTCGCTAACTAGCTGGATATGGTCAGCTAACCGAGCTAGCTGACTACCTCTCGGAGTTGATAAAGTAAAACTCGTTCTGGGCCCGAACCCTCCTGGAATCTACACCGCAAAATTGAATTTCGCAGACGGCGGACCGGAGAGTGGGGATGCTTTGCGGGCTTTTCTGGCAGGCAGGAGTTGAAGATTACAGACTTTTGCTCGGTTTCCCCCTCTCTCCCTGCTAGCGCCAGAGCAGTCTCTGAAACAAGGAGAAATGGCGTCCGCGGACGTGGACAGCAGTCAGAGCGAGTTCCTGCAAGCTGGCGGCGCAGCCGACACACAGGTATCCACCACACTTTCCACCTCTCTGCCGCCTCCCAATTCTGGTTGTGCTTTTTAGGAGCTTGAAGTTCACACGTTTTAAAATTTTGATGGCATGGGGTGAAAGCCGTACACTTCCTGTGTTCCCCTCAATAACGGCCACCCACTTTCCCCCTGTAAAACCCGCCCATAGTGGGTAGGACGCTGAAGTCAGTCACTTCCAGATAGCCGATGTACCTTGGGCTTTGGAGGATGCTGGGATGGTCTTATGTGTCAGGAGAAGGGTCTGTATTCATAACAGTATCGTTCAGTTGTGTTGCAACAGCCACCCATCCCCCACCCGTTCCTGAGCCCGTTGTCGTCTGTCTCCTGACTCAGTTCTTCCCATCAGAGTAAATTCTGCATCATCCAGCACTCTTTGCGTTACTCCTTGTTTTTACACAGCAGAACACTCCTATGTTTCTATAAATAATTCACTGACCAAAGCCAGTGTTATTCACTGCTTCTCTGATGTAATCTGATGAGTCTGTGTTTCATCACAAAATACTACTTGGTGGAGTAAAGTGTGTCTGAGAGTGTCTGCTGCTGTGATAAATCCTGTCGTTTGAGTTAACAAAGATCACTACGCCCCCCCAAGGTGGCCTTCTGGGACAACTTTTATTGTGCATGGCAAAAATATTTACATTCCTTGAACCGTTTCAGATTTTGTCATCACAGAGGTATGTGTATTTTGTACTAGGATTTTATGTTTCAGACTGATAGAGGTGGGGAAAATATGTTGTTAAGTTTTATTACAAATAAACTCTACCAGAGTTGCACATCTAGAGACATTTTTGTGATTTTTTTTATCTTTGCAAAAAATAGTTTGAGCTCTGCCAGCTTGCAAATTTTCTTTCATAGCATTCGTTTCGTGTCTCACTATGATCTCATCAGAAGCTTCAGTCACACTCCACCAGCCCTGATTGGCTGGGGATAAGTCTGTCAGTGCCAGGGGGGCCATGTCCCACCCCCTACCTATATATATATATATATATTTTTTTTTTTTTTTTTTGTAGCGATATATCCATGAACTGGAAAAGTCTTGCAGGTGTGATCCAACTAATTATGCAGCTTGTTATAAATATGCAATAACTTTAATCTTGAAGAAAACAAGTTACTGCTTTCATTTAACCATTCTCCTTAAATATAAGTACAATTTAAGCAAAGCGCTCATGTTTTAGGTATCTAAACAGATTTCAGTAGCTTAAAATTTTACAAACTTGAGCTCAGACTCAAAACCAAACACTTCTGGATCTTTGCCTTAATCTGCTGCTCATACTGTGCTTTCACATTTCCAGATTTTTCTCTATTGGCGCATTGATGTGCATTTAATTTTGTACCCTCAGCCTAAAACGAGTCTGAATATTTCATCAGTTTTAAACCTAATTTTGTGAAAAAAACCCAAGTCTGACATTGCAGCAATTCAATCCCAAAATGGCTTTAATATGAAGTAGCAGTTTATTTTCCGCAATTACTGAATAGTAAATTATTAAGAGACCAAGAAACAGAACGAACACAGATGCTGTTGTGTGTTATGTTTTAAGTGCCAAACAACCGCCCGACGTAATGCTAAAAGCTAAAACTTGTGTTGTGTGGCGACAGCTGCAGTTATTGTCACATTTATGCAACGTACAGTACTGACTGCAAATATTTGATATTACATCGTCTTGTGTCATCTTTCACAAAGTCAGTTCTTGACAATCGCTCATTAAATACTTATATACAAAGTGCAAAGTTTGTTCCATCCGATTGACACACTGACAGCAAAATAAGGATTCTATAAATCAGAATAGGCACTATCAACAGGCAAATATCATTTTCTACTGAGTTCCTTGGTCCTACAGGTTTCACAGACAAAAAACAAAGGCTTTTGCATCCTCGTTTTCAACAGACGCCTTCACAGCCAGCTGGATTTGTCCTGTTCAAATTTCTGCGGATCAATGAAAGGCTTGTCGATGGATTTGATCATCAGTTCGCCACAATACACACACTCAGACGCAACGATGTCATCGATGTCCGATACCATCTGCTCACGGCTCGTTGCCCCGACGTCCTTCCCCAGACTGGCTGTGTCCCCTTCCTCCTTTTGAGCAGGACGGTGGCGAGATTTAGAGGACTGTGTTGTAGCAGCCAGTTTCTTCTGAAGCTCTTCCAGGCGATTCTGCTTGAAGGCTGACAGGTGAGGGATCACTTCCTATATGATAGGAAAACAAAATACGCAAAACAAATCACATCTTGGTTGCTAAATTAAGGTTACTGGTTAAAGTTAAAGCTCTCTCAGTTTATAAAGCTTTCCCATGAAGCATTTCTACAGCTGGAAAAACAGGAAGTTTAGACAGGCTTTTTACCTGAAACAGGCAGTCGTTATGGAACATGTGTCCACACAGAAACAAATAGAAGGGCCTGTTGAGTAACGGGAAGTCACATGCCGCACACTTTTCTTGGGAATCCACAACGCCGTACTTATTCCTCATTTCCTGGATGTCTTCCCTGATTCGTTTAGCACTCTCCGTGGCTTCCTCCATTTCCTGCTTCAGCTCCTCAATGTGCTTGTTGTACTCTTCCAGGGAGCTGCAGATTGCCTCCTGAAAAAAAGGATTGCATTTCTAAAACAAAACAAATATATTCAATATTGTGATATTTTAAAAAGATTGTAAGCCAAGCTCCTAAATATACTCTGCTGTGTCGTTTTGTAACAGTCACAGCCCACGGAAGCTGATAATTTCTTAAAATCACAGCTTATTTTCTTGTGCAAAGGCTGTCACACAGTATTGGTTTTGTCGTTACAATGTTCAAATCAAAAAGTGCCACTAGTCCAATTAATTATGGCAAATAGAACAAAATTAAAAATAATCATCGATGACTAAGACCTTAAAGTGGTCAATGGTGACAAAATCTGGAAAGAAAGGCAAGATGTCTTCGATCTTGAGCAGGTTGCAGCTGGACAGACAGTTCATGGCTTTCTTCACATCCTTCTCTTCCTGCACCACATGCCTGGCGATCTTCAGCCAAAGTTTTTTCCTCATCTCCTCGTCGTCCTCAGGCAGATCTGCGCAGGACTTGGCCAAGTCCACGTCAACCTATAGACAAGAGAAAACCAAGAATTGGAACTTGCTGTACGAGCATGAAAGGGGACTTATTATGCTACCTTGAAAAGGTTATGAAAGGTCTATCGGCAAAACACATTCATTTCATATTTTTCACAAAATCATTCTTAAAGTGTGATTTTAGTCTTGTGATTTCTGCCTATTTTGAGTTCATTTAGGGCCTCTTGTCACTTTAAATCCAAATAAGCTGCTGCTGGCCACGCCCTCCAACTCCACTTGCACATGAAAATGACTGCAAACAGATACACAGTTATACAACTGCACATCTTTGAAAAGCATAAGTGGAGCCTCCTGCATGACCAACAAGAATGCAGCAAGTGCTTTCTTCATTGTAAGTCAACAACAAAACACTCAGGTGTTTTTTTTTAAGTGCTTGGGCTGTTATTAGAAGCAGCTGAGACCCAAATGGAAGTACAATAAAGTGCAGCAAGTGAATTTTACATAATAAGCCCCCTTTAACAAACTAAGAAGGATCATCGCTTACTTGTAAAGCCAGATCCACTGCCTCCTCGTGTAGTTCCATTATTCTATAAACCAGCACACAGGCCTGAAGAAAGCCATGCTCTGCACACAGCCTGAGTGCATACTTCAGGTCATAGTGGATCTCTGAGGGGTGAGTGCCCGCCTGTCTTAGATATTGCAACAGAGAGTCTGGCTTGTACTTTGCATAAAGTGACAGCAAGTAGTTATGAATGGCTTCCTCGGTGACATTCAGCTCGTAAACACAGAACTCCATGTAGCGGATGGTCTCGTTGATCTGCTGGGCGCTGCCCATCTGGCTGTAGTTCATCAGAGCCGGGATGAGCTTCTTCGGGTCCAGCCTCTTGCCCATTTGGATCCACGCATTCACCACGTTCTTGGGAATGTGCTGCATGAGGACCGGCGAGAACTTGTAGAAGAGCTTTTCGTCGCAGTGCTTGGCGAGCACGTCCAGGGCCGCGCTGAAGTTGTCGTGCTGGCAGTAGTGGGATATGACCCTCTCATAGTCCTGCATGACGACCGAGAAGTAAACCATGTCGTCCACGTTGCCGTGGCTGGCCAGCAGGTCATAAATGGTGCTGCGGTTGTTGAACAGGCAGTCCCTGTGCTTGGAGCTGCTCAGGAACTGGCGGAACTCATCTCGGGTTTCCTGGAATATGAGGCTGTTGTCGTCGCTCTCCAGCTGCCCGAGTCGGTTCAGGTAGAGCTCGGTCAGCCAGGTGACCAGCAAGGTGATCTGCGTTCTCTCGCTTTGTTTTAGATTGTTCAGTTTCTTCAGTAAGAACTCCTTTAATGCTTCTTCTTGTTTTGCTTCGATGAACTTGAGCGCTATCTCTTCAAAGTAGTTCTGAGTGAGTGCGTAGCACTTGGCGCTTTCCAGGTATTTCCTGTTCTGGAAGCAGTACTCGGCCTCCTTTGCTAGCACCATGTCCATGCACTCGGGCCGGTCGCGGCAGTACTCCTTGGCGAGGTCAAACTTGTTCATGCTCATGTACATCTGCCAGACGTCCCTAGACTCGCGCTGGATGTGATATCGGAAAACCGCCCGCTCCGTGTAGATCCACACCAACCCCCCAATCGGATCTTTGACCATTCTCTTAAGGGGGCCAAATTTATCTGGGAACACATCCTCGTACACCACCTGTCCATTCAGAGTGCAGATCGCTTTTATTCGGTCATGAAGCAGCAGCAGGAAGTGGAACTGTGTCAGCACGATGGATATGGGTTTGTTCTGGCTAATGTCAATATCCGGTGTGTATTCCCATACCTGAGAACAGATCAGCAGAAGGTTTGTTGCAGAGAAATGTGAGAAAGTTAAAGCCCCCACATACTTCATCTGAAGCTGAACAGGCGTCGAGCAGTCGCATGGATTCAGTACGATCGTATTCGCACACGCCTTTCACACAACGGGGCCGACCAGTGTGGGGACACCCCTCGAGCTTCTGTATACGTCATGGTTCCCCCTCTCTCCCTGTATCCTCTAATTTGCTTTTACGAAACCGTCACAGAGTTAGCTCCACGCATTTCTACCGACAGCCTCCTCCTGAATGGAAATTTTAACAACGTTACAATTTCCATCCAGGAGTTACTAACCATTCACCAATCATATTATTATAGTAGTCATATAGTGAAGTATTTTTAAAATGTACATAATTCCTGACAAATTAAACGTTGCTCAAAAGTATTCATGTCTCCTGCGGATACAAAAACCGGACAGGAAACATGAACGAGTTGAAAGAAAATATCAACTTTGCTGACTCTACGCATTTCCCCATAAAGCACAGCAACAAAATTCTGATCAATCAGACATCAGTTCACACAAAGTTCTTCTGGAATAGTTCGACTAGGTCCTGGTGTCGAGTTCGGCAGGCAGACAAAACGATTTTTGAAATTTTTGTCACACGTCTACGTCAATGAACCAATTTTGACTGTCATGTATGTGGGAGCTTTTAATCTTGAACAAGTAGAACCGTCTAGCAGATATTTACCTGGACGTCACTCAGCAGGGAATCGGGCCGGATGTAGTCCAGCTGGCCATAGAGAACGCCATTACCCATCATCCAGGCAAACGCTTTGGGGAAGTTCCTAAGTTTCGCTGTGTAGAAGGTAATCTCACTGTATCCCATGTTGGCTGGAAACTCCTGGAAACTGGGCAGCAGGTCCTGGTTCTGATTGAAGATGGTGCTGAGACCCTGCTGCTCTGACCCTTCGGCCACCTTACCCACAAACTGGAACAGGCGCTTGCGGGTGGTGGCAATGATGAAGTACTTGTTTTCTGGGCTTCGCTCTATCTCCAAGCAGCAGACTGGTGCAGGCCTGCCATCCTCTTCCAGGGAGTGGACCTGCCACAGAGCAAAATTAAGAAAGCGTTTAGTCACATGCAAGAGGAATAAAGAATATAAACATTCGCAAAAAAACAAAAGGGAAACTTCAATCCAACACTTACCTGTCTGAAGTACTGATCCGGGTTGGTATTGAACAGGCTGCCCTCGTTCGCAGAGATCTCCGCTTCAAAGATGATCCCTTGACTGGTGCCAACCAGGATGGGCCCTGTGCTGGTTTCGTTGCCCAGCAGCTTGTTCCAGCCCACGCTCTCGATGAGGTGGCCTCTCCAGCGGGACAGACTACGCACCTTCTGGGTGTTCCTGTTGAGGTACAGACACTCGCTGGTATTCAGGCTGATCAGCAGATGGGAGCCTGCAGACGGAAAATACAGAGGAGGATTTAGCTGTTGTTTTTATGCATACCACTGTCACGTTACTGTGATAAATTATGATGTGTGAAGCTTATGCATTTGCGTTTGGAATAACAACACAATTGAAAAACAAGAATAAAGTACAGAAAGGTGTAGTGATGTAGTAACTTGCCTTTTTTATAGCTGCACAGTAACAACAACAAATATAATAAGCAAACATCTTTGGTGAATGTCTTTTGTAAATCTTTGGAGTAATTGGGGCTAAACACAAATGCACCATTTCTGCTTGTAAAATGGTATGAGTATATTATAATATGAAGTCACAACTATGCACTTGTTTGTGGTGCATTAATGCATGAAATTCCAATAAAATGTATTATGTGTGCTTTTAATTTGGCAAAATGTTTAAAAAGTACAAGGCTTTAGAATACCTTTGCAAGGTGTTCTAACCTTGCAAAAGGTTAGAACACCTAATTTAACATGTGGTTAAATTATTGTTTTGGACCAATTATTTTATATGATAACATATTCATATGTATTTTTAAGTTTTACCTGTCGGGTCCAGGAACAGCTTGTACACTTTGCTGTCATCTTTCCTCCCTAATTCCGTTTGATTGGGTTGCTCTGGTTTTGCCAAGTCAATCCTGAACAGAACCGAAAACATTACTGTCAAAAGCTTGACTCGGATGACATATTAAACAACTGACAAACATCAGCAGAACACTAGGAAATCGCAAGGAAAAATATAGCCTTGTTTTAAAATAATTAAACAAAAAGATGACAGAACACCACTGATTTTAAAAAAACAGAAGAAGCACTTTTTACCTCAACAACGTGTCTTTTCCCAGACTCATGCAGAGCTGGTTGTTGCAGACTGCCAAGTGATTTATCCTCTCAGGTGGAGTAAAGTCAATCCTCTGTTTGTTGAATATTGGCTTTTCTTCCTCCAGTCTGACATTCACAAAACCTTGGGAAGGGCGAAAAGAGCAGCGTTTCAACTTTGCAGGCCTTGGCTTTAACGTAGTTTTGCAATGCAGTGCACTGGTTCCTCGTTAGCTAAAGAGAGCATGGAAACCTTACCTGAATGTGTTAGCCCGATGTTAGCAGAGCTCAGGCGGCTGTGTTGCTGAGAACTTTGCCTGATGTTTTGAGAATCTTCATACTCATCAAGAATAGAAGCCATCATGAAATGAGCAGAGGAAAACTTATTTTACGCCCTACAAATGACTAATTCTGATGGTCAACATTAGCTAGCTAACTAGCTTTGGCAACAGGCACAATTAAATGTTCAGTTAACCTATTTTGTTTCTCACTCTGTATCTAAATTGAAAATAAATACGCACAGCAAGCAGGCTGTAAAATGTTCACGTAAACTTCGAAGGCATTGGGGAAAGTACGCTTAAATAATTCGTGCAAAAATAGCATCCAAAATAGCTTCCGACTGCACAACACAAGGCGAAACCTCAGAGTCAGGTGATCGGGGAATCATGTGATCGTTGTGGGTGTAGTGCTGTCTTGAACCAACAGAGGGCGGACTGAGTTTGGATTAGAATCGTGTGTATTGAGATACTAAAATACAAAGCTAGAAAAGCTGTTCTTTAAATCAAATCAAATCAAATCAAATTTTATTTGTATAGCACATTTCAGCAACAAGGCATTTCAAAGTGCTTTACATCATAAGTGTAATATCTTATCCGACATAACTTCATGTCTTATCCGACATGAAGTTATGCATATGATTTGTGTATAATGTGCAGATATCTCTTTTTTTTATGTATCTGAATCTTACTGTAAGCCAAATAAAGGTCAATTTAAGGACTTTTAGAGTGCCTTGCAAACATGTTCACAACTTTTTTCACATTTTGTCACATTAAAATCAAAACCTGACGAGAATGTCACTTTTAACCTCTTATTAACTTATGTTCATCTCTAAAAGTTTGGAAGATGGTGTGTAGAGAAAATCTTTTCTGTAAAATATTTGTACAACAGTCTATGGCCATGGATTTTTAGAAGTTTTAAATTGTGTTTTTCTTATTTTTATTTTTTTATATAAAGAAGGGGAGTTATTTGCCAGTTTGAAGGTCCAAAAATGAACTTTGTTGGTTTTTTTTTTTATTATAAATAAAAAAAATGTATAGCAATGTACACTGCCTGGCCAAAAAAAAAGTCGCCACCAAAAAATGGTCACACTCTCTAATATTTTGTTGGGCCGCCTTTAGCTTTGATTACAGCCCGCATT
>CAEGAE010081271.1:0-19457 GCA_903067095.1 Girardinus metallicus | reverse complement strand
CTTCAAGTTAACAAAGTGAGCTATTATTGTTACAGGTTAATTTTCTAAACTACAGAAAAGTAACTGTTAGAGAAGCTCAAATGTGAAAAATTGGACTGATGCTGATATGCAATAGTAACACTGCTCTTATGTTAGATTTACCAATGTTTTATTTTATCTTTTTTTTTTATCTGATTACCCGATTAATCGACAGATTACTCGATTACTAAAATATTCGTTTACAACAGCCCTAATAGGAAGTTGAAAGTATTGCTAAATTATCAACAGGAGAGAAATTATTTTAAGACATCTAATGATTGTTAATGTACTTTGTCACAGTATATGTTGATCTTTCAGAAAACGTTGCATATTAGTGAAGACCTATTAGCTCACTGTAAACCTAACTAGTATAACCATCACAAAGTGTGCCCTAGGAAAAGCATGCAACTTCATAAAACTGTTAATTTAGCATCTAATTCTTATATATAAAAGCACAAACTGTAGACCTACAAGAGGTATTGCACACCAAGTTTAGTCATGGAAAACCTTGATTAATGCCTAATATCTAATATTTTCCTTTTGAAGAAGCTCTGAGAAGTATATTTCAGAAATATACTTCAGAATAAGTGTTTATTAATGGACTGAATGTTATAATTTACTTAAACATGTTTCAGCACAGTTGCTCTTGTGTAAGTAGTAACTGTATCATCACGGAAGTCCATTGACAGTGTCAGTTGTGTCATAACAACATGCTGTTTTAGCATAAAACTGACAGCACATAAGGTACTTTTGCAATTATGACAAACCATTTACTCTTCATTTACAGCTCAAACACTTTTAATAGCTTTGACTGATTGAATTGACTCAAGTAGTGAAAAGAAATAACTTGAAAGTCTTGGAAAATACCAAAAATATTTTGACCAGATAATGTTTCCACTGAGAGGTTGCTTTGATCCCAGAAGAACCTGAAGATCTGTCCAAGTAGCTACTTTCATTTCTAACATGACTAGTAATAATTATTTGGTACAACACAGACAGATTTCTGCCTGGAAATGTTGGGAAAAAGCTTCAGTTGAGGGGGGGTATGCCAGACAATACCAGCCACATGTTCAGCTGCTGATTAGTGGAAGGGAGTGCATTTGCAAAGAGCCTCAAGAGCTTGATAACAACCATGTCAAGTTAAGAGGCAGAATCTGTCTGCGTTAACAAGCATTGTAGCAATTTTTCACATCTTTGTGACTTGAAATAATTCTTATCTACCACATTTTCCTTCACAATATCAAATTTGCCATGACATCGCTTGGTAGATAGAGAGAAAATGTCAAAAGCAAATGAATAAATATTTCAAAAGCTTATCCAAGATGGAGACTGAGGCATTTCCCTCTTTCCTGTGTCAGTCTATTTTGTTAAATATGTGTTCAGCTTGACACTCTACAAAAGCTTGTTGATCTTTTAATTCCAAGATTTCCTTGTATTTTATTGTATTTTACTGTGAAATCTTTTGTTTTTATGTTACTGCTATTATATGATCTCTGATGCCCAAGACTTTATTGCTCTCCTTTTCTTTTGCTTGCACTTTATTTTCATTCTGCATTTAAAAAAAGATACATTTCAGCCTTTATCACTTCTTGCAGATCTTTACTATTACAATAAATGAACATCTTTGATCTCGAGGCATTAAACAATTTTATATAAACCTTTTTTCTTTGTTGGATGGTGTGTCATTTCATTGCTTTGCTAACAGCGAGAGAGAGGCAAAGAATGAAATTAAGCTAGCAGTAAGACAGGACTATTGGAGAAAAGGTAGAGAGAGAGAGAAAGAGTTATTTAAGCAAAAATCTAAAGGCGAAAGTTAAATCAGGAAGAGGACAGAGGCGAAAAGTAGTTTCCCCTCTAGTCTAATCAATGCACTTTCCAGTGATTTTCATATATGACACAGTGCTTCCTTTTTTGCTCATCTGTTTAACCTCCATCAGTCCAAACTTTGTTGTCAAACTTTTGCTAGGTCCAGCGTCTTGGATCAACCACCCAACTTGCTTCTGCTGCTCTTGTTGTGAATTCATTTGTCTCAGGACAGTTGCAAGCTCTTAGTGGTGTGCGCTAGTGGATTTTTGTGTTTGGTTTTCCAGATCACAGTGGGTTAAAACAGTAGCGTCTTGGTAATTCAAAAAATAATTTTACAATATTAAAATAGATATTTTGGAAATAGACATGTCTTCGTAAACAGCTCAGCTTGTTGATGACTCATCATGCATACGGGGGTGGACATTAGTTTTGCTTCTATTGCAGTGTTGTCCTCTTCCCAAGCAGCCAAGTCATTAAGCTCTGATTTGAGGTCTTTTTGACATAGCTATGTCAACATTAATTAACGTCTTTGCATATTTTTTTTATTTATTAGTTAGAAGGTGTGAAATAAGGTGAGATGTTTGTTTCTAAGTGGATTGTGTGTGTGTTTATGCGTGCTTTGACAAAATATCACTGGTCTCCAGTTGATGTAGCTGTGTCAATTCATATCCTGCAGGCCCTTCTGTCAGCATTCATCACACATGAACACTTTTCTCTTCATGAATATGCAAACACTCTCCCAGCCAATCAAAACACCATTCTGTTCTGGCACACAGAGTAACTTTTGCACTTGGTGTGTATGAGTGCATGTTTATATTTTGTTTTGCACTGATGCATATTATCCATTGTTTGTTATGCAACTTTGCACAACATACAATTCCTTGCAAAAATATTCACACTCCTAGAACTTCATTACATCAATAAAAATGAAAGTCGTTGATTAGCATTTAATTTGAGAACACAACAAATATAATTATTATGGAGAATTATGTTATCTTCTACAATTAGAAAGCAAAAAAGTTCTGGTTGCATTTGTATCCATCCCATTCTATTATTACAGCCAAACAAAATGTGGTGCAACCAATTACAAATACATATAGCACAGAATCCACCTGTGTGCTATATTTTTAAAGTTTACATACAGGAGTTATTTGAAAGACCTTTGTTAGAGGATAACCAGCATCATGAAGTTGAGAAATACACCAGATAGTGATGGCAGAAAACATGCTTTAGGGATGTTTTTTGAGTTGGTCAGAGTTGATAGGAAGATGGATGAATCTTAAAAGATGAATCCCTAAAAGAAAACCTCTCCAGTTCTCTCTCAAAATTTGAGAGAGAACTGGAGAGTTCTGTCCAGACAGAATTTAACCAGAAGCAAAAAAAAATAAAAATAATAATCATAGGGCAGTAGTGACCAAGCGGGTGATTATTATTTCAGATAGTGTTTTCAAATAGCTTTTCCACTTAATACATGAAATAATCATTTGGAAACTTGCATTCATCAGGGTGTCTCTGGGCAATATAAAAACTTGTTCAATACATTTCTTCTGCAAAGACAGCCTTCGGACTGCTCTTTAGTGATGGATGATGATTAAACCCTTTATCTTATCCTGAAATTGACTCCATTTTTGTATGAACTTTGCACTGCTTCATATTGAGCTATTCTCATGACTTCTGCTCATTTTATGAGCTATAGAATAAACACTTATTGGGTAGTAATTTTAGGAGATATTTTTCAAAGCACTTATATTTAGGAAATAGACCTGCCATGATGGCTAGTTTCAGTAGTCTGTAATACTTTCTGTCCGGCCTACAGATCAGCTTCCTGCTGCTGGTGGTAATTGCTTGCTCTGCCAAGGCTGAACTGCACACTAACAGAAAGTGGTCAACTTAAAAAGCTTAGTTTCCAAGCATGCTGCACTATTTAAACTCACACACCACATCCACACATGCACGGTAACTCCCTCTCACTTTTCAGAAGTCCATTCAAGGCAACTAACAAGGCCTCTGGTCATGCTTCACGCTTTGCAGGGCCTGAATAGAAATATGATGTGCTGTTGCACTAAATATTCTGCTCAATATGGTTGCTAAAGCAGGGCACTGACAGTATGGAAGCTGATTTATTCCAGCCATTCAAGGTGAGGAATTTAAAGTCCTCATGGAAAAGCATGCCACAGGCTAGGTGCTGTTAGCACACTGCTTTCACTCTTACAGGATTTATGGTCCCTGGAAAATTATTCCTCAAACTTTTTCTCTTATTTTCACTTTACAACCAAGAACTCCAGTGTATTTTAATTCATTTTATGTTCACATATAACACCAAGAAATAGTGCATAACCGTAAATTTGAAAAGAACTTGCAAAAATGCAAGTCTACAGCTGGCCATCTTAACCAATAAGTGTAGATGTTTTAGATTGTGTAGATGGATTTTCATGATACACTCCATCCAGTCTGACTGATCTTGACCTGTTTTGCAAAGAAAAATGAGCAGACCTTTCACTGTAGGTAGAGACATGCATAACAAGGATTTAAATCTGACGTCTGTCCTTTTTTTATAGCAAATGTTTAAAATACTTTACTAAGATTCATTGTGTCACTCTTGTACAACAAAAATTCAAGAGCAGTGACACAAACATCTGTTTTTTGCCCATTTAAACTTTAATATCAGCACATTGCTTACAAGCCAGTGACATGATATGCATTTTAACTGGAACAATTCACAAATACAAATTAACTTCCTACTGCATGCTGTGCTTCTCATCAGTCTGTTTTATGATCCAAATAATGAGCTCTTTGGAAGAGTTGTTTCTTTAGACAAGTATCACTATTAGAAATAAGGACATTTCAAATTCATGAAATAACCCATTTCCTGGTGTATTACTATGCATGTGAAATGATGGCTTGTTCAGCATTTTCTTTTTATTGCACTACTGTGTTTTCATTGTAATTCCAAGACAGTTAAAAGGTTTTCTGAAGCAACTGAAATGGCAAACTTAATTCCCTCTTTTTCATTTTGTTCTTCTTTTTTCTTTGTATTGCGTTATAGGTTTTTGTAAAACAGCAATACTTAGTTGCTTCTGAGCTTAAGAAAACAGTTTGAGGTGGAATAAATACGCCCTGTCTCTGTTCATTACATGATCTCCAATTTTCTACCACAGAGACTTGAATGTCTGCTTTGAAATAATTAATCATTAAAAAACAGAATCTTTATGGAAATATTTGTTCCCTAAATTCTGATTTGAAACTAGCTAGTAAATAATTGCAGCTGTTAAATACATTCAAAGTATAATTTTAGTCACTCCTCATCTGTTTCAAATCACAATAAACATTAACCAACATTTTAATATTGTGTAACTTAAGGTAAGGAAACCTCTCCTAAAGGTCAAATGACCTTACTCAGACTATCAACATTAACGGGTAGTAATAAAGTTTTCTGAAGCCATCCAGCAGCATGCTATGACAGAGTAATCTGTTTCCAAAGAGAATGTGAAACTGTCAGTCTCAGATAAATTCATCAATGGCTGATGTAATAACTCACTAAAGCTACAATTTGTCCTCCTCCTGCTGTGTACTAAGACAGACACTGGCCTTGTGCAGGGACTCTTAGACCCCGTAGCCCATTGGCTGTAATTGCTTGTCAGGGGACAGACAGGGGTTTGACAGAGGCGTCTGTCATTGAAATTTGGCCGTTTCCAGCATCCATACAGCTCTGATGAGATTTATTGGAATACACTCTGACTTATTTGTCCCTTTATGTCTTAATAAAAAAAATAATGTTGTTTTGAGGAATTTAATGTTGACACTTCTGTGAAAAGTTGGAACAACAGCGATCGTGTTTTGATACGTCTCAATTAGGCGGGTTCCAGATTTAGGGTTTCAAGCTGTTAAGTTTATTTGTAGGGGCGTACAAAAGACTGACATCACACTGTAATAAACATGACATAACATCTGTCATGAAGGAAACTTCAGAAAGGTTTACGACTGTTGTGAGTAAGTGTCATTTGGTAAATGACACTTTTAATGCAACCTTTCCTGCAACTTTGCACTAAAAAGTCAATATTTACTTAATAATCCACTTGACATGCAATGTTTAATGCAAAATGGCATTAACAGTGTTATTATTTACCAAATGACACTTCATTACAACAACCATAAACATTTCTGAACATTTCTTCCTGTTCACAAGTGTTATGTCATGTTTATGACAGTGGGATTCAGTCATCACCACTGAATGAACATTGAACGTCCATTTGCTTCCAGCTAAGCAACTTGAAATTATTTCTGAAAAGTAAAAGGTGAATGGATGTCCACACAAGGCCCACCATCCATTTGTCCGTTCATCTTTTAATTTCTGAAATCCACTAGTTAATTTCGAGACCCATCTCTAAGCTAAATATATTATTAGATGGACATATCCGTATAAACTTTATAAGAACTTTTGTCTTTATAAAATATACTAAGGTAGCAGAATACTTGAATGCTACACAAAGTCAGAGTTACATAATTTCCTGACAAATGTATTTTAGGTCACCCATCAGAAGGGATTTTTATGTCATTATCTGCATCTTAATGAACAAAAATAAAACACAACAACACAGCATCAACCATTCACAAATGTTGAGCCGATGAAGCTGTAAATTTTATGGCTGCCGGGCTCACTGTTTACTATGCCACCTGTTTATCCCCGGTCCTAGCTTTTTATTTACCTTCTGTCTTTCCTTCTGTGTTCTTCTCTCCTCTCAGTGCTGGGAGGTGTGGAGTCACGTGGTGTGTTGAGGAAGATCAGTGACATGTTGGAGGTGATTCTGAAGAGGATGGACACGCTGTCCAAGCTCGACAACAGCTCAACGTCGGATGCAAGGCGCCTGGATGAGCTCAGCTCTGCTATCAACAGGTATGAAAGTTGCCTTACGCCACAGGCTTTTGGTGAAACAGTACTCAAATTTATAAAACGTATGGTTATTAAATGAACAAAACACATTTGTTTTATTTTAAAAATGTCCAAATTCGGCTCTGATTTCCTACAACAACTCAGCAAAATTTAAGAGTAGCAAGTATTCTCTATGATATGTGACATTTTTTTATTATTGTTATTATTATCAGGGCTCCGCTGTTTATAACACATCGTAGTAAATAAAAATAACAATTTACTTGTAATAGACATAAAGCACAAGCCAAGATGAGAAAACAATGACAATGCAACTCAGAACCAAAAACTATTTACCCTAAAACCTCTGGGGAACTCCAGTGAGTATTTCACGTTGTTGGATAGTTTTAATCAAATACTGCGACAACAGACTAAAAGGAGTCTCATTATTTCTCTCCTGGTGCTGCTTGTTTTTTTATATACAGTCATGAAGTGAGTAAAAAGAGCAAGGGGGAAATATGTAGGATAGGTCAAAAGGTCAGAAATCAAAGTTATTAGTAATCAACGCAAGGCAGAATAGAGTGCCGCCTCTATCGCTGCTGTAACATCTAGGCTCATCCATAGACTCATCATTCTTCACAGACCATGATTTTGAATTACACAGCAACATGCTATTGATTTCTGCTCCAAGGATTTCACCTCAGATGTTTTAAAAAAAAGAAAAAAAAAAGATATTATTTTCTTTTCCATTTTTATACTGATCCAGCCATAGAAAGTGGATGGCATATTCCTTTAAACCCAAACATACTGTGTTTAGTAACCTAGGTAATAGATTGTTTAAACCCAAAGATCCTACACATGTATATAAAAGTAGATAAAATAGACTCAATAAATGTCAGTCATGTTTCTGTTTGATGTTAGTAGATCATTCTGGGTCTAAATATCAAGTGGTTGAACTAGTTTGTTGCATTCCAGAGTGGTGCTATTTTTTTACTTTATAAGCACTGCTGCAGACACAGATAGTCATTTCTTCCCTTATCCACTTCATATTTTACTGTTTACCAATTTATGCCCATTTTTCCATGTAGGGAATGGTAGAGCAATGTTTGGAACCGGCAGATGGATCCTACTTTTGACTTTTCAAAACATGGTCACATTACAGGGGGCTTTTAAAAGGGGTAACATAACACAATCATAGCATATTTGCAAAATGGAATATGCCCAAATAGTAAACTAAAATTTGTTTTTCGCAATACATTGTTTTTGTGAATTTTCCTAACCAAAGTCAAAATAAATTCAATAAATTTTACAGACCTTGTTTTAATCCATTTTATAATTTTAAACATAACTCTGGGATTAACTGGGTTAAATCCCCTCACCTCACCCATTCTGTTAAATCAACCCAGTTTTAAATCGATCTATATTTGACTTTAGATTGGACTGTTGGACTAGTAACCCAAATTAGCTTGTTTTCTACCATGCACCTTTAAGGGTGTTATAGAAAGAGGACAAGATGGACGATTTAATTACGTATAACAGGGGAAACTGGAAACATTTAGTGTTCAAATCATTTTTGAAAACTCCCTGAATGTGCATTCAAATTATTATCAAAAAGATAATCCAGGATTTTTTTAGAAGTAGTTAGAATTTGGATATGATGCAGATGTTAATGAAACAAACTAAACAAACCTGACTGAAACACAACAAAAAACACTAGATCAGGAAGAATGATCAAACCTTAACTCCAAAATAATATTGAAATCTGTAAAAAATTGGATTAGAAAAGGACAAAAGGAGAAGCTGGAGGTCGGACAACATAGGTTTTGTTTTGTGTCGTTAGAAATTGCACCTCTTTTTTTTTTTCCGTTTGCAAAATTGCCTCATGTATTCCTCTATTTCATTTCGATCACTCTCATATTTGATTGTGGAAATTGCCCCCATTACGTACCAATCAGTGCAGACAAGAAAGTCGTGCTGCTCCAGGCTGTTATCTAACTTCTCCTTTCGCTGCATCCACACCCAAACATCCTGTCTTCTCTGTCTAACATTTTCTTTATTCCAAATTTTTTGTTTCCGGACGGCCTAACTAAACTCAACAGGTGTGATGTGATACACACTGACAGCAGCCCCTTTCGCTTCTTCAACCCTCGTTAAATGATCTTCGATAAGCACTCAGGTTCAGATCCGCGGAGAGGCGCCAGAGCGGAAAGATGGAACGATTAATATGGTCTGACGTTGGTGTTAACTGCAATCAATGTCTAGTAATGGGCTGTTTAATGCAGAGGAAGCTGTTCTCCTCTTGGGCCATTACAGAGAAGTAAGGATGTAATGCTCTGTTGTCAGAGAGCCGTACCAGCATGACGCATCCATGTTTTACTGTCCTGAAGGGATTTAGACTGGATTTAGGGTGAGCGCAGTAGAGGGTTATAGTCGAGCTTCAAAGCAAACTCCAATCAATGATAATTACTTTATGACTTGACCATACCCACTGTGGATGTTAGACATTTTAGAATATAATACTCATGGGTTGTGGGTTTGTTGTCTTTTTCTCAATGCGTGTCTTTTTTGTTTTAATTCTCCTCTGTAATGGACCACAAAGAAAATCTGATTCAGACTCAGCACAGGAACTGGCAATTTAAAGCAAATGATTGATTTGATCATAATAACTTAATTGGCTGGTTGAATTCTTCAGGAAATGTGTGAAGCAGGGCTGCACTTACGAGAATGTGGGCCCTGAGCTGGAGACATTTTTTCCACTGAGGAAAAAACACTTTACTAATGCAAATTACTGAACATTAAGAGGTAGTCCTATACATCAGTTATGAACTGGTTCATTTTAGGCTTATTATGTGTTCTACCCATTAACTTTTCTCTAAAATGTAGTAAAAACAGTTTAATAATTATATTTGTTTTAAGCAGTGACTGCAATCTCACACACGCGTGGCAACACTACTGCTCCTAATATTAAAAACAGTATTGACTGCTTATCACAAAAAAGCTGAAAAGTTTGAAGAAGAAGAAAAAAAAACAGAAATGAATGAGTTTTTTTTTTTTTTTTTAGTTTTTACCCAGAGCTTCTCCAAAGCTGCAACTGGATTCTTCTTAGTGTTTTGACATTTTTTGGCAGACTTACTCTCTTCTGAATGTTTGAAAAATCTTTTATTTATACTGTTGGTGAATATCAGGAAGCATCTGACCACCATTGACTTGGTTATTCTAAATGGATGAAATGTCAATATTGAATTTTGTGTTGCTTGATTTTCTTTACCTTATTTGTGTGGCTTTTATTTTGTGTCCTGATATAAAATTTTGAGCAGGTAATATTTTGATAGTGTGAGAATGACATGGACGGTAGGATTTGCTTGACATCCCTTGAGACGAGCAGCTATGTTATCAAAGCAGAAAGTTTCCAAGTCTGTTCATTAATTCTGTCATTTACTTCCACTCTGACACCCAGTCTGTTGGGGTTTTTTTTAACAGAGTTGGTCAAAACGTCCAATAGTTATCTTTTTACTCTCCCAACCATCACTGTCTTTCCTGTCTCTCCCATCACCCGCTTCTTATTCTTAATTTCCAAACACACATGCAGAGTACAGTACAGCAGAGTGTGTGAGTACGTGTTTGTCTGGGGTAAGACTGACAAGGTAAAAGTACGATTTTTATTTTTTTTTTCCAGTGGGGATTGGTGCAAATGGGAAAATAGAGATTTATGGTAATATCTCAAATTCCAGGCCAGTCAGGAGTGCAGTTACAGAAAGACACACTTTTGCACACATGCAGGGTGGGAGTCTCAGCTCTGTGTGAGCTTCATTGCTGCTGACACACTCCCATGTAGCAGCGAATGGAACTTGATGTCTGAAGCCCCAGCCTGCGATTCGCCCACGGGGCAGCCACTCGTTAGAGCAGAAAACTGAGAGGAATAACAAGCCAGGGAGGGGGGCAGCAATGAGCCTGGGAAAATAAGCAAGGGAGATGAAAGCGCTGACAAGGATGCAGAGTTGATTCATTGTTTACTGTGCAATAAAAAAGGTTGGTAAGTCCCCCTTTAGGTGTACGCTCTCCAAAGATCAGTGTCTGTCCTTGAGCTTACCTATTCCTCCCCCTTAAGCACACAAGAAGGCTCAGTCAGTAACAACATTTATCCCAGAGGGCTTCTTTCCATGGCACCGTGCTCTTTCTCATAAATTTACTGCAGGTACTCGGGTAAGAAACGACTTGTTTTCTTTTTGACAGTGTATACAAGCTCTGTGGATTTAATCTTTTAGGTTTACAAACAACATCTTAACTTCTGAACATTTCAAGGAACGCTGAACAATTCACCCACTGGGGAAAAAAAAAAAGAAAAAAGGAAGAGTGACACAATTTCAAACCGGCCAAAAAAAAGATGACCACCCTAAACTGGCAGGTATGACAAGAAGAGCATTTCTAAAATGTTCGTCTTGCTATACAGTGGCATTATTAACTGAACAGGCACATAAATCAGTACAATGACACTGAAAAGTAATTATTTTCTGTTCTCTGCAAGCCTATTTATTTTGCTTCTGTACTTGACTAAATTCAGAATAAAGCTGCTGTTGTCAGACACTTTATCAACTTTTGTCGTAAAACAAATTAAATCTGAAATAGGTAATGAAATATGGCTCAAAGAGAAAAGTGAATCACAGTCACTTTTGAAGTACTATGAAGTGCATGTGCTGTAAAAGTGCTGATTTTATTAAATCCGAAAGCATGCTGACTTCTAATTTTGTCAATAAATTACAAATTTTGTGCTGTCTTTTAGTGTCAGACACTTCGGTCACTGGAAGCGGCCGGATCGCTATATGATGATGGTTTCCCTGTGAACCAGCTCAGTGTAAACGAGGCCTGAAATGTCACAGTGTTGAAACCTTACTTTTGTTTTCCAGGCCGACTGAAGAAATACTGTAGTTCACATTGCTGAACTGTACCAGTAGAAATATTTACCAGTAGAAATGTTTCAAAGACCAGTGTGCACCCCTGCTAGTTGTGGGCAAGTAAACTGCTAGCTGGTGTTACAGAGAGCAGAAAGAGTGAGCTTAATGAATTACTTTTTCTTTGCTGTCATTCTTTGCCTTGGGGATAAGGCACTTTTTGCCCAGGGATTTTGTAAGATCATTTTCTTCCCTAAGCACTGCTGTTTCATTAAGCAAAATCTGACAAAGAGAGAAAGAAAAACACAAGGAAGTATAAACACTTTGTTTTGTTGTATTTTTATTGTATAACTCAAGTTAACATTGATTTTCTCAAGCTGTTACGCTTCCACTAAACACCCATCATCTTCCTTCCTCATCTACGTACATTTTGCCATTTTGTCTTTCCTTCAGACTTCCATGTTAGTCCCATTTGCAAAAGAACTAACTGTCTACATTCATCAAAAGGAAGGGAGCTTTACAGCATAAGGCATGCAACAGTGGGCCATCAAATATGCATAATCTTGTATTTCTTTGATCCCAATCATTCTCTAATGTTTCAGTCAAGCCGTTTTGTTGGCTTCCACACGAAGGCACACAGGATCCATTTATTTTATCATTCCTCCAAAAACAAAATTCCCCCTGGTTTTTGTTGCTGCCGTTGGTTGATCTAGTTCCCTTTATTTTCTGCCAGTTTATATTCCTGTTCACAATCCAAGTATGTTTCTGGCTTCTGTTTTTGCCCTATTTAGGTCCCATTGTGAAATCTCCATCTTTCAGTCTTTTAGTCTGTTTCGCTTCCTTTATGGCTCCCTTTATAACGGACTCCTTTATGGAGTCAGATGAGTTTACACTGTAGCAGAGCATAGACATGGAACTAGAGGGTGACACTCCAGAGTGTCCATTTGGCACAAAGTCCTGTCCAAGAAAGTTCAAAAGTGACATTGGGTGATCAGCTCAACATGCAAAGGTTTTGTCCTTTGAGAAAAATACACAATTGGTTTTGCAGTGATCTCTAACTTGTTACTCTTTGAAATGTTGTTAGGAATAGCATAAATGTTTCTCTTTTCAAAAACTAGTTTCACTCCTGAAAGTGCCAAGCTATATGTTTGACACAAAGAAGAACATTTATACTTCTGTTGCTAAACTAAAATGCTGTTGGACAAAATGAGTAAGGTTAAGGAAATCCACTTACTGACACCAGGTGCTGTGGTTTTTATTTTGGCTTTTGCCCCATTTAGTATTTAAATGTGCTGGGATGCTATTTTATATTTTATAGCGAGTCACTGCTGTGCCTGTGTGCTCTCCATTCATGCACATCCTGGAACAAGTCAACCTGGTGAAGAGAAGAGGGACTTTTCCTAAACCCCAGCAGGGTTTAGAAAAACCCTGCTGGGGTTTTCCTAAAGTTTCTGAGAAAAATAAACTTGGGCAGGATGGAGATTGGATAACACAGTAGGAAAAAGAATGGCAGGCCGGATATCAGTGGGATTGTGATTCATGGAGATTATGGAGATAAAGTTGTTGTGTTAGTGCTCCCAAATGCCCAAAAATATTCTTGCTAAATAATAAAATTTATTAAGTTCACATGGAGTTCTATACTGCTGGACCTAATCCGTTTTAGGCCCAATGTTTAAGAGAAAGACTTATCAATATGATAGCATTTCACATGCCAAAACTTTCTCGTTAAAAAACAAAAGAAAAAATTTTAATATATTTTTTCCTGAAAACTGTTGGCTCTTCTTCAGGTTGTAAAATAACTTGAGTTTGTTGTGCAAATAATACTTTGGGCCATTACAGACAAATTTTAGACTTTTCTGACTGGTGTTCATGTACAGTAACATAATTTGTGTTTCTCCATTAGGTTATGTTTAAACATTACATGTTTAAACACAACCTAATATTAATCAAAACTGAATTGAAATTCTAAGCCCAATCCCTGTGGACATACTGATCTTATTATGTGAATGGGAATTCTCCCATCCTAAAAGGGAAAAAGAAACTGTTATACAAGTCAGTTTCTCTTTCATCATCCAATAGTGTACAGTCTACATCTGCCAAAATGAACACAACCAAATTGATTGGAATGAAGTAGAGACAGAGAGAGGCAACAAACTAATAGGAAAAAAATACAAAGCAAAACTTTAGACATGAACTCATGAACATAATGCCTGTTGAGCTGTAACTATTTTCTCCATGTTTCTGTGTTTTCATGTGTGTTGCAGGTTTCAACCAGCTGGCCTGGTGGAGAGGATCCAAGCTATAGCTCAAAATGTTTCTAACATGGCCATCAGAGTGGAGCAGATGCTGCAAAGTAGCATGATGCAAGGCAGAGGTACAATATAACTCTGATATTGCTTTACAATCATTTTGTCTGAGCTTTCACTCCCTTGATCGAATGAATACTGTAAATATCAAATTGTTTTAATTCCACTAGTACAAGTTGATATAATTGAAATCAGATCAGCTTTAAAGCTTTTGGAAAGCCACAATAAGTTTGTACATTTTATGTAATAGCTAGATTAGAAAACTTGACACTACAACATTTGAGAGAAAGAAATCTGGTTTTATATCTCACTCTTGAACAAACTCCCACTCACTTTTAATGGTGTGTACCAACACTGAGTTTCTAAAGTCTACACACACTCCTCTCAGTACTTACAGCCTGGCCTGTTGGGGATGACTCAGCAGATTTGGACATTTGTTTTGTAAAGCTTTAACAATAATTTTAAATGATACTTACACTGATGCCGCAGTTAAACTCTATCTATATATTTTCCTTTAATTCATATAGCAGCAGACGCTCCAGTGACCAATTATTGACAAATATATTTAGTTATGGTGTGGGAGGTGAAGTTGTTTGGTGCTTTTGTGCAGTAAAAAAGTGCTGTGTAAGTGAAACTTAACTGAATCAAATGCCCCTTTTCCAGTCTGTATTTGTTTAGGTTTAAACGTTTTTGTCTTCCAAAACAAAGGCAGAATATTTCTTTCCAAACATCATTTTTCAGTCCAATTTGTGGACATTTTGTTATTCTAAATTAGGTTTTGTTTACATACACGGTAGTTTAGATTCATTGGATGGATGAAGTGGCAATGCAACGATTCAAATTGATGATAGAGGTGGACTGGAGCAAGACTGGGTGCAGACTTTTCAATTCGGCAATAATTCAGGGTATTTTTATTTATTTTGCACCAAATACACAACAAACATAGTTTTAATACATTTTACAAAAACAGCATTAAGTTTATCGACAGAAACGTAATCAATTCAGTACAATCATACAGAAATGTTCAAAGTCAGTTACATATTTTCCATTTTTTAATTGTAGACATGAAATAATACTGTCATGTTTCAGGTGTCTGAATGTCCTTACTGACCCAAAGTGAACCTGAGTTTCTATAGTCTCATATTTGTTTCCACTTTTTGATTGATGCTTGTCATTACAAACAGCCTCTCTTAGATATTATAAAGACCAGTCAAATTTTTAGAAGACAAATGTGTATGGAGCCAACAAAACAATCAATAGAGCAGCGCCTCAGAGGGGCACACAGGTAGCTAAAAATTGCAATGTGGAAACGATTAAGAAAAACAAGCAGAAAAAATCCATACTACATATTAACACTACTTATCTGGGAAAAACAGTAAGTTTTCTCTATAATCTTCCCCAGAAAAAGCATAAAATACCACAGCTTACAGTTGTCCTTCGCTGTGCTTAACTTGAAGTTCAGCTGGATTTGTGCACAGCTGTCAGCTTTGGTTAAAGCAAAAGTAAACTGTCACCGTTACTCACAGCAGATGAGGGAGACTTGCAACAAGTCACAGGTGTTATTTATTGGTTTCTCCACTGACAAGGATCACTTCTGATATCTGTCAGGAAGCACTCTTTCCAACCGTTCATGCCTGTATACTGATCCTAAAGAAGCATGTTAGAGCATTCTGTTATCACAGAGTTTAATACCCATTTACAGCACAACACATCTACTTACTGTCTCAGTGACATATAAAGGAGAGCAGCTTTAGGTAGATAATGTTCCAGCATGACCCCCTATGCATAGGAGGTCTCTAAACTATTCTCACAGAAGTTTTAATTGCAGATGTATTTAATTATTAGTATGAAAAAACATGCAAGAAAATTGGATTTCAGGAAAACCTGGACTTGGGCATCAAAATCTCTTCTAAATGTAACCTAAATATCCTATAAAATGTGTTTCTTACTTCTAGACCCCCAAAAATCATTACACAAACACTGATCCAAAATTCTGATTTTGTGCTGTAAAAAAAGAAGTCTGGGTTTATTGAACATTGATTACATCTGACAGTGTGTCTTTTGTGGGGTGCTGATCATTATTTGCCATTTTCACACTTTTAAGTTTAAGATTTGTTGGCACTGAAATGTTTTTGGGGCTCTAATTGAGCTTCCTGTTCCGTAATATTTCATAAGTATCATGTGTTAATATCTGCTCACCTTGGGGGTGCTTTGTACACTCTTTTCCATATTTTACTCATACTCTGCTGCAAGCAAATGTGATTATGTGACTCCAACTAAAAGTAATTAGGTCACAGTCTGTCATCCAGAGTTGATTGGCCTAAAAGGAGATCAGAGCACTTAATTAAGTTAGTGTGTATGATAAAGTCCTCATAAAATTAAACATACAACTTAATTAATTTATTCACAAGATTTGAACATTTTTTTGTATCTCCATAATGTCATAAAATATGCAAGGACTTGAGCTGCACAGCATAGAGAATAAGTCATTAATGTGTGTAATATCAACATTCATTTATGTCAATAGTATATTTCTCCTGATGGATGGAGGCTCAGAGTTTGGCCACACTGGATGCATAGGCATAGAAATTCTATGCAAATGTATAATACATAGCATTGAGATGGATTAAATTTGGTTGCAAATGGTTACAAATGTGAGGCACGATTTGCTATAGCATTTTTAGTAAATCACCAAAAATAAGACACATTGGCATTGCTTTTATCTGTCATTCAGTGCTTATCTTCCTCAACATTTTTAGTCAAAACCTAAATAACACTGAAAAGAATTTCCTCCCCCTCTTCTTTGCTTTTTCTCTTCGGGGTAACTCTTTACTTGAGAATAAATGAGAGTTACGTCTCCTTTTGTTTTCCCCTGCTGCGTCTGCGGAGACAATAGCGCACGGAAAAATGAAAATACTGCTCCTTACTCTAATCACAAATGAATTGAAATCCTGCTGGCAGACTTTATTATCACACGGCTCAGTGGCAGTTTATTCATCTCGTGCTTTGGCATGTGGGAGAGGAAGCAGAGTGGGAGTTGGAACGCGTGGTTAAAAATTTCCCTTTTCGTGTGATGGCTCGCAGGGACAGGACTAAAGCCTTTATCTAGTTAAATGACCACATTTTCAATTGTTGCTGTTGTAATCATATTTGCAGACACAGTGAGTCTCTGTGTGTGTTTTCAGTCACAGGAGAGAAGCCCCGGGGAAGACTTGTGTAGAGGAATGGAAACAGACAGAATATGAGACAAAGGAAAGTTGTTGGTTTAGAGCAGAGGTTCCCAAACTGTGGAGCGCGCCCCCTAGGGGGAGGAGCGGGAAGCAGTATGGATGAATGGAAAAGAAAACGATGAACGTTGTGTGCGCGGGAGGGAGGGGGGGGGTTGTTTGAGTGGATGGAAGAGTACAACAGGGAGTCTCTAAGAATCTCTGTACCCCCCCCCCCCCCTCAACACACATCGTATAACTAGACAGCCAGAGTCCAACTTTCCCTATTTGTAATTCATGGGGGGGGGGACCCAGAAAATGTTTGTAAACCACTGGGGGTCCCAGGAGAAAAAGTTTGGGAACCACTGCTTTAGAGAGACAAGAGAGAAGGGGGAAGAGGGATGGAAAACACTGAGGATGATGAAGCACTAAGATGAGTCCATGTCTGTGTCTCTGTGACTGTGCCTCTGTTTTACTGGCATCAGCTGCAGAAGAGCAGTTAACTAAGTCAGTGAAGCAATTAATGTAGTGGCCGCAGTCTAAGTGTGCAGACATAATTGTTGGTGAAACGCCTGCAACAGCTGGCAGCAGCAAATCTCAACATCTAATGGTAGGCCTTGTGAATAGTGAGCAGATGAGCCAATTCACAGAAGTAGGAAGACCTATGTTACTGTGAATTAGAATGTTAACGAAACATTGCTACTGGATTTGCTAACATCATTCAAAAGCCAATTACATTTTTTTTGCAGCTACAGCCTTTAATGCATTTTAATGAGATTTATGTTACAAAGTGACACAAAGTAGTGCTTAAGGTTGGAGAATCTTTTCATAGTACAACTATTTATTGCTTAAGTTTAAAGCAGAGTTATGTCATAAAACAATATCAAAGTCTGTCTCCTTGTAATGGAAAGTGTATGGTTCAGGTGCAAATTTTCCAAAATATGAACATGAAATTGGCCTTTATTAAATAACAAGAAAAAGTCATTGTTTGAAGGAAATAATGAGATGTCACCTCCGTAGTTTCCAAACACCAATGCTGTGTGCTGGAAAATTAATGCAGCACGGAACCGTGAACACCTCACACTGAAACGTGGTGGTGGCAGCATCTGATCTGAGTTGATAGAAAGATGAATGGAGCTGAACAGATCTCTGTTTTCCATCTGAAGGAAGAACTTCTCTCTGGGTTTTTTTTCAGTGCTGAGAGATGGCACTGCGAGCCAGTGTGAAGTACCAAGGGACAGCCGCTTTCCAGAGTGCCCTGGAAAAGTAGATGTAAGTTCATACATTATAGTGCTTTTTATAATTTCTGCATCACTGTGCAATGGTCAAACAATGTGGTAGAGACTGATGATGTCGCAACCCAAGTAAAGATGGCGCTCTTGGATATTGTTGTCTTTCTAACTTTCAGTTTTACTTTGTTTTGCCTTTATCCTGTGTTTTGACCAATGTCTGTGACCTGATTTCACTTCAATCGGCTTTTGACTAAAGTCATCATATAGGCCACCAATTGTTTAAATCGGTCTGTTCGTAGGTACAGAATATTTTTCAGGCTCACACATGTCCACTTTCTCTCTGTCCGCCCTCCAGTGGATGCGTGCTCGGTGGACATCGGACCCTTGCTACGCCTTCTACGGTGTCGATGGTTCAGACTGTTCTTTCCTCATCTACCTGAGTGAAGTGGAGTGGTTCTGCCCCCCACTGCCCTGGAGGAACCACACAAGCACCCCCACTCAGCACACACAGCAGACAAAACCCCCCAAGAGACAAGTAAGGACACCACTCACAAATAGCAGCCAGACATATTACTCAGTAATCTGCTACAGAGAGTTTTAAGTAAGCTTTAAATTACAAATATATTCAGTTATAATAACATTCTGTGAAGACTGTCAGATGCTGGCTGATGATCAATAAATTCACAAGTGATTGTGGTCAACCTACCACATCAGTGTAGCAGCAAACACAGCTGCTCACACACTATCCGAAAGCTGCAGCTGACATTATAGCTTTAGGCTGCACATTTAAAAGAATGACACCAATACATGATATGTGGCTTACTATTGCTGGGTTTCAGACACGTGACCTGGATGTCGCGCGAAATTCAGATGGAGGTCCGGAAGTGGATTTCTCCGGTTCAAAACAAAGCAAAATTGATCACAATGAGTATGCTAATGCCCTAAATAGGCTGAAAAAGGCGAGGCATCTAGAAAAAAAAATACGCATATGTAGGATATGATTCGTATTATATCTGTAAAAAAGTCTTCTCTTATAATCTTGGGGATTTACCGGCATCGAGGCGATTCACATAACTAAGTATCTGGAGCTGCAGACCTCGTATTATACCACGAGCCAGAAGAAAGTTTTCAAA